>CM051386.1:5776287-5801287 GCA_028015245.1 Cardamine occulta | reverse complement strand
AGAAAATAGAGAGAGATAAAAACAAAAACTTAAAAACTTACAAAAACTTAAAACTACCCAAATTTCAAATTAAAACTTTAAAACTATCCATTTTTCTAATTTCCCCAAGAAAAAAACATTTGTAGTAAGATAAGATGATGCAATAAATAGACGACAAGAAAAAGCAACACACATATGAATACATGACGCATTGAATCAAGATGATGTAATAATACCATTTATTAATTGGGTTTGAGAAAATTATAATTGTAAGGCCTATTAAGGGCCTTCTTACTTCTTAGCACAATCTAGATTACGATTTACGACGGTGCAACTGAGGCTATTTCGGTAATTTCAACTTCTCTTTTCCTCGATCTCCAAGCATTCGAGAAGACAAAAGCTCTGTCGTCGTCCACAAGGAGACCAAATAATTCCGTCTTCTCCAAACATATCCTCGGTTTAAATCGGGGAACCCTAATTTCTAGTATATTTAGGGTTTTATATAATTTTTATTTAAACATCCTCTGTGATTGAAAGGTTGTGTTCTTGGAAGAGAAATGGGTGGTTCTTCGGAGACAAAGATCCTACAAGAACTGATACTTTACGCGGCGAGCGCTGCTTTTAGCTGCTTGGTTCTGTTTGCGGGTCTTCGTCATCTCGATCCTAATCGTGAGGCGTCTAAAAAAGCTCTCGAGCACAAGAAAGAAATCTCCAAGCGTTTGGGTCGTCCTCTTATTCAGACCAATCCATACGAGGTTATTTTTTTATTCAATCTTATACAAATTAAGCACCTTAAAGTCCCAAATGGTTCTTAGTTATATTAGAATGGGATATGTATATGGTTCGTGTATAACCAATTTGTAACATGTTAAGGTTTGGTCTCTGTTTAACATAAAAGTTTGGATATTTTGAGTTATAGTTGTTTTATGAAGGAGCTCTAAAAAAAAACTCACATGTTACTAATTTTGTAAAACAGGATGTAATAGCATGTGATGTGATAAATCCAGACCACATTGATGTGGAGTTTGGTTCAATTGGAGGATTGGAGACCATCAAACAGGCTTTGTTTGAGCTTGTGATTTTACCATTGAAAAGACCTGAGCTTTTTGCTTATGGGAAGCTTCTTGGACCTGAAAAGGGTGTCTTGCTCTATGGACCTCCTGGTACTGGAAAGACTATGCTTGCTAAGGCTATTGCCAAAGAATCAGGAGCTGTTTTCATTAATGTTAGGGTTTCTAATCTGATGAGCAAGTGGTTTGGAGATGCTCAGAAGCTTGGTAAGTTTCAGATTCTGTTTTTGTGGCAAAACTAGCTCACTTTGAGTCTTTGAGTTCCAGTTCTTCCGGTGTTTTCAGCTCATGGGGATTTGTTTTTTAGTTATTACCTTTTGGTCTGTTGATGGTGTTTCTAATCTATGAGGTGCTCTGTTCTGTTCCGTTTTTTCAGTTGCTGCTGTGTTTAGCTTGGCGTACAAAATCCAACCTGCAATCATTTTTATTGATGAGGTTGATAGCTTTCTTGGTCAGCGCCGTTCAACAGATCATGAAGCAATGGCGAACATGAAGACTGAGTTTATGGCTTTATGGGATGGATTTTCTACTGATCGTAAGTTCAAGTCTTCAACTTTTCTACTTACTCTACCATGGAGACTAGTGTAATCTAGAATATGTTGTACATGATGTAAATGGGGGTTTTATACATATAATCGTTGCTTTGTAGCGAATGCAAGGGTTATGGTTCTTGCTGCAACTAACAGACCATCAGAGCTTGATGAAGCAATATTGAGGCGTCTTCCTCAAGCCTTTGAGATTGGAATGCCTGATCGTCGGGAGAGAGCCGAGATATTGAAAGTGACTCTAAAAGGAGAGAGAGTGGAACCTGATATTGACTTTGATCATGTAGCTCGCTTATGCGAAGGCTATACAGGATCAGACATTTTTGAGCTCTGCAAGAAAGCGGCTTACTTCCCTATCAGAGAAATCCTAGAGGCAGAGAGAAAGGGGAAACCATATTCGGTAAGTTTAAAAGGAAAACATGTTCAAAGGTATAATCCACTAGATTTCAAAGGACTGATGTTGTGAGTTTCTCACATTTTGCAGGGCCCTAGGCCAATATCTCAGATGGATTTGGAGAAGGTTCTTGCTACATCAAAGAAGACACAAGTTGCAGCAGGGGAATACTCTATGCTGAGCTCGCAGTCCTTGGCTTGGAGAGGAGGCTCAAGGGAACCAGATGAAGTCCAAGCAGCGATGAAGCTTCTAGTTTCACAATTCATAAACCTTCAGTCAGATTCTCAGGATTCATGGCAGAGAGATCCCGAAAAAGAATCGCGAGAAAACGAAGAAGATTCCCGATGAAATTTCGGATCGCATTTTATAAACGTTCTGGTTTCATGGGAAGTTTGGGATATGTTACTTTTGGCCTTGTTATGTAATACTTTGTAGGATCATTTGATCACTTTTGACTGTATTAAAAAGGCTTTGATCTTCTCATCTTCTGCTTTACTTTTAATCTCTTTTGTTTGTTCATAACTTGACCAATGTATTCACTTTATAGTCGTTAATACAAGCGTGTTAACTCTATCTTCACTTCCCATGGTCGTTAATACAAAGTGTTGTTAATCAAATCGTGTACAAAGTTTCATTTTATGGTCAGCCAGACCCGAACCTATTAGTGTACAACATTGTGCAACGACCAATGGTGTCATGTGGGCTTATATTGGTTTTAGATTTTGAGTGGGCTTTGTAATTTGTATAGACAAGTCAATTAGAGATAAAGTGCCTTCCTTTTTTCTATTTCCCAATTTCGTTTAGCTTGCCTTCTCCGTCGATCTTCTTCTCCAACAACAATCAGATTCAGTTGATTCAACTGCGCTCTTAATTTCGACTTGGAAGGTAAATATGATCATGCAAATTGTGTGTAGTTCTGGGTCTCAGTTGTTCTAACCATCTCGATTTCTATCAAATCGAGTCCTCACTGAAACATTACATCTGATTCAGAATTTTCTTGGCTTCCATTTGATTATTTCGTTATACATGAATTGGGAGCTAGTTCGTTTTTTTTTTAAATTCCCCTAGCTTTATCGTGAACTCGAGTTTTGCCTCTCCTTTTACCGTACGCATTCGGTGTATTTACAGTTGAATGCAGCTGATTTTGTTCCTTTTGTCGAATTGAACAGGTTATTGTGTTTGAGATCTAGTCTTGTGATTATGGTAAGTGCTCTTACTAATATATTTTGCCTTGTTTGCTTGGTGCTTGGATTGTAAAAGATTATAGCTTTTTGCGTTTAATCTCTCAGAATTACCTTCTGGGAGCCTTCAAGCCCGCCTGTAACATTTCAATCACTTTTTCTGATGGTAAAAATCGTAAACAGGTATCTATTTTTCTTTTCTCTTTTGTGGTAATGGAAACAATTGTTCATACCAAATTCAGTAGCCTTGATCACTCGCACCCATTACTTATGATTGGGTCACATTTGGATTTTCTTTTTCCAAAATCTCTATTGTGTCCTCTAGGTTCCAATGAAGAAAGAAAATGGTCAAACTGCTACGGTGCCACTTTTCCATAGTCAAGAAACTATTTCCGGCAAGGTACTTGGTTTCTTGCTTTAGATGAATTTCACCTGTTCTAGTTATGATGTTTGTGGTGCTTTAATGTAACTATTCCTTAACGTCTTTATTAGGTTTGCATTGAACCATATCAAGGGAAAAAAGTGGAGCATAATGGTGTAAAAGTTGAGCTTCTTGGTCAAATAGGTTTGCAATTGCCATGACCTGTAGATCTCCCACCAAATTGTTTCTTAAGGGATTAGTTGTCCAGTTTCTAACTTATAGCAATATATTCTTATTGATGGCATTTGTGTTCTCGACAGAGATGTACTTTGACAGAGGAAACTTCTATGACTTCATTTCCTTGGGTGAGTAAATCTCAGGCTTTCATTTTCCTTTTAACTAGGTTCGAGGTGACTCTGATATTAGATTACCATGACTTTCCTTTATTCAAGTTCGTGAACTGGATGTCCCTGGAGAAATATACGAAAGAAAGACATACCCGTTCGAGTTTCCAACTGTCGAGATGCCATATGAGACATACAATGGTGTGAATGTGCGGCTAAGGTATAGCAGATGATTCTATTTTCATAAGGTTGATACACTAGTGTTCCTCAATACAGTTTCTAATATATTTTACTGCTTTGTTTGTTTCTTCAGATATGTACTCAAAGTAACCATCGCTCGTGGTTACGCTGGAAGCATCTTGGAATACCAGGAGCTTGTGGTATGTTTCTTACTTTTTGCTGTGTGTTATTCATTGTTCCAAATTAGTAAATTTTTGTGTTATGACTGATAGTGTTCCATTTAACATCACCAGAAATATGTTAATCATGGTATGTTGATCTTGTTTAAAATAGGTCCGGAACTATGCTCCACCTCCTGAAATTAATAACAGCATCAAGGTGAGTTCTGATAGTGATAGTATCTAAGTTTGAAACTTTATAAGAAAAAGAGTATTAACTAAAGGACCTAAAAACTCAACCAAGTTTATACTCAAATTTCTAGGCTCTTACTACAATCAACTTATGAGCTATGATATTGAATCCTCTTTCTCTTGAAGCTCGCATATGTTCAGTTCCTTTTTCCCTTCTTATTCAAAAAGATGTTAATAAGCTTCTCTTTACCGCTCAGAATGTTCTTAAGCTCATACAAGATAAAGGGTTAAATCAATAGCAGCATTTGAGGCTTAACTTCACTGGATCTTACTTATTGTACAGATGGAAGTTGGAATTGAGGATTGCCTGCACATCGAGTTTGAGTACAATAAAAGCAAGTAAGACAAATTCGTTTCATGATTTAAGGATTTGACTTGACTGATCACAAAATGAGGGCGGATCCTCTGTGCCTCTGGATGCAGGTATCACCTAAAAGATGTTATCCTTGGGAAAATATATTTTCTTCTTGTGAGAATCAAGATGAAGAATATGGATCTTGAGATCAGACGGCGGGAATCAACAGGTGCAGGTGCTAATACTCATGTCGAGACAGAAACACTTGCGAAATTTGAGTTGATGGATGGAACTCCCGTTAGAGGTATATGCACTAGCTTTGAAAATCTGATGCTTTAATAATTGGTTTGAAGGAATTGAATAACTGAGTGAAGATTTGCATTGCAGGTGAATCGATACCTGTAAGACTGTTTCTGGCCCCATATGATCTTACACCAACGCATCGCAACATTAACAACAAATTCAGCGTCAAGTATTATCTGAATCTTGTACTGGTAGATGAAGAGGATCGCCGATACTTCAAGCAGCAAGAAATTACCTTGTACAGGTTGAAGGAAGACACATCATCCTGATGAGAACAACAACAGTAAGGATTCTCAATATCCTCCTGAAACCTTTTGTAAAGCCTTAGACCTTGTGTACTCCAACTTAGCGAAAGATTGTTATTTGAGCCGGAACTTAGAATGAAGTTTTAACAGTACTTGTTTAGTTTGTGTTTGTTTATCGATGATCAAGTTACTTTTTTTTTGTGTGGAAACCGATGGAGTTTGCTGAATTTCATGATAAAAGTCTGAAGTTTTACAAACCTTAAAAAACACTCTGAAAAGCCAAACCCCTAAATGCAACTACCTCAAATGGACAGATATACAAAACTGAATAACTCTAGAGCGAAGAAGTTGGTTAGTCTTCAATTGTTTCAACAGGAAGACCTTCCTTGCTCCATGTGTAGATTCCACCTTCAAGGTGAAATACGTTCTTAAAGCCGTTCAGGACCAGAACATAAGCAGCTATGAGAGACCTGCCAGAAGAACCCTAATCATATGAGCATCGAAACAAATGCTTTCTTGACACAAAGTTGCAGACTTATGACATTACCTCGATTGTTGGCCTTCAGGAAGATTCTGAGTCGGCTTCATGGTGCCTGCGGATGAACAAGCTACTATTATCTTTGCCTCTTCTTTGTCAAGTTTAGCTTCTACACCTGCAACATTGTCAAAAGAAAATGTTCAGCTGCTGGACGCAACACCATTGTGGAAACGATCCAAAGCTTCAGTGACATACTTTGAATAAACTCAGGATTCTCTTCTGTCCCAGAAAAGATACCGAAGAAAGCAAATCCAAGACGGCGAGCTATGTCCCAAGCCGTCCATTCCCTTATCAGTCTGTACATCTCCACATTGATAGCTCCCGGAGGATGACCCTTAAGATCCAAACAACACAGTCACATGAATTTTCCAGTAATCTACTAGGGATCACACATCAGAGAGCTTATTACTACTCACCGCCTTGTACTCTGCCTCTGGTCTTACATCAAGAATCACAAAGTTGTTCTCTTTTTGTAACCGTTGAGCTTCCTTCACATCCACACTTCTCACCTACAAAAAACAGCTGAGCTAAAGCTTAACATTTTGATCTACAAATTTGAGTAATTTAGAGTCCATTGATTACCCTTTTCTCCAGTAGAAGCTCTCTCTTTGATCTCCAATCGACTTCAGCTAATCCCTCCAAGAGACACAACCAGAAGAACAAGAGGTTAATCTAACCGAACTTTCACATTCACAATAATCAATACACGAGAAGCTCTCGCTATACGAGTTGTAATACCTGCTGGTTTCGTTGAAGTGCATCGAACCTTCAGCGTTTTTTGCCCGGAACCCATTGCTGACAATCTAACTCCGGCGGAGAAAAGAGTGTTTCCGGCGGATTTCAGTCGTAAAGCTTGTGATGAAGATGGGTAAGGCGTGGCGATTGAAGTAAGTGAAGCCATTTCTTGATCAAACCTTCTTCTGTTAAGTTTCTGTTTTTTGTTTTTTTGGTTCTAAAGATATTTCCTTGAAAATGAGAGTGTTTAATTGCAGGATAATGGAAGAGAGATGAACTTGTGAGTTGTGACTTCTTTCTTCACTTGTTAGGAAAAAATCTGAACATGTGGTGCTTGTTTTATTTTTTCGATTTTCATCGTCGATTCTATCTTTTGGAATCAAACGATAAAGTTCCCAAAACGTAATCTTCTTCTCTTTATCTTTTTTTTTTCATTGCGGAATTCTTGAGTTTTTATTGGCTCGGTTCGATTTGGTTAACCTGGTTTTGAGGTTTGATTGGGTCGGCTCGATTTGGTTAACTTGGTTTTTAATTTATTCGGTTTAGTGCTTGGATCAACAAGCAATCTAGCATAATATATTAATATTACAATTACCCAAAAAACGATTTTCATTTCTTCAAAATATACACTCAGATTTTATCATATCATTTTTTTCCATAAATTATTAAGAAAGTTTAAATATTTTTTATGATGAAAAATATTCATAGTCTTGTACATTACAATACATTACTATAATTTTACTCTGCTTCGAGACGAGTGCATATAGATATTTTTAAGAAAGTTTGTCTTAATATGTCGACCATATTCCAAAAATGTATAAATATAAATTAATAAACATATAATTGGTTGTTTTTTTTTTTGTCTTTTAATCTATCAATAGCCAACTCAAAATCAAGTGGGTTAAAACCAAAATCACTCGTTGAAATTTTCGACTCATGTGCTGTCCCACTCTCACTAATGAATGACTTAGGATTAATAAATAAATCTATGGACGGTTAATTATCCACCGGTCCCACTCCTTCACCGTATTGTATGTCTGTCTCTCCACCGACACTCTACTTACCGTTGATCACTCCAAATCACCGTTGGGATCGCGCCACGAATAGCTTTTGTTATCCTCTGCATTTTAACACACGGTGGACCACGTTTTTTACACTGCGGCTTAGAATGTTATTTAAAGTGGGGCCAAAGGATTTAATGGCATTAACGCGTCAGTGAGAGTGCAGTATAAAAGAATCTGAAGCTGAAGAAGAAGCAGTGGGTGATATATTTTACATACACACAGAGATAGTTTACTTCATATCTTTGTCTGGATCTAACGACAATGGAGGTGTTCTATTACTTGGTGTTTGGGGTTCTAGGCCTCATTGTCGCAGCGTTGGAGCTTAGCAAGAACAACAAGGATCGGATCAACACTTCTTCAGCTTTCAATTCTTTCAAGAACAATTATGTTCTCGTCTACTCGCTCATGATGGGTACTATGCTCTTCCCTTCTTTTATTTTTCCATTTCTCTGATTATGTCTATATAACCATAAATAATGCTTCTTTCGATCCGATCTGGTTGTTGAAAAGATTCTAATTTAGTGGGTTTGGTGGAAGATTTAGATCCCTCTTTTGTTTTCTTGCCAAGTATTGTCTTGATATCACATTGAAAGCTTTAGGATTTTGAGTTTCTAGTAGAAAAAGAAATAAGAAGATTGATATGTTGACAATAATGTTACTTTACTACTCTGATTATAATCAGAGATTGTTGCTAAAACTACAAACTTTTATAAGATAAAAGATCCCACCGGAGTTTCTGACTGTTTGTTTTGTGATGGCACAGCGGGTGATTGGTTGCAGGGTCCATACGTGTACTATCTTTATAGTACTTATGGATTTGGGAAAGGAGAGATTGGACAGCTTTTCATTGCTGGTTTTGGTTCCTCTATGTTGTTTGGTACAATCGTTGGATCTCTAGCCGACAAACAGTGAGATTTCTCTCTGATGCTTTTATGTTTTAATTAAATGGAAATCTTAACTCTCTTAGTAATATTGCATTTGCATAATGGCGTGTTCTGTGTCAGGGGTCGTAAGAGGGCATGTGTTACCTATTGTATTACCTACATATTGAGCTGCATCACCAAGCATTCTCCTCAGTATAAGGTTTTGATGGTTGGCCGTGTCTTGGGAGGCATTGCTACTTCACTTCTCTTTTCAGCATTTGAATCATGGCTAGTTGCTGAGCACAATAAGGTAAATCAAGGTTTATGATGTATTAAGCTGTTTAGCCGTCATTGTTGTATATAAACATAATGTTTTATTTTGTGATGTATGCAGAGGGGCTTTGAGCAGCAATGGCTGTCTGTAACATTTTCAAAGGCGGTGTTTTTTGGAAATGGTCTTGTTGCAATTATAGCTGGATTGTTTGGGAACTTGCTTGTGCATTCCTTCTCTCTTGGGCCTGTTGCGCCATTTGACGCTGCTGCATGCTTTCTTGCTATTGGTATGGCTGTCATTCTATCATCATGGGCAGAAAACTACGGAGATCCTTCGGAAAGCAAGGACTTACTTACTCAGTTCAGAGGAGCTGCAGTGGCCATTGCCTCTGGTGAGTTCAAAATCCTGTTGCCTCCTTCTGTTTTTTCTTTTCTACTCTATTATGATGGTTCCCTGTCTTGTTTCTTCTTTCTCACTTCCTCATTTCCCTCTTTGAGTCTTGAAAAATGTTTGATGATAAGAGAATTTTTGTATCTTTCATCAGATGAAAAGATAGCACTGTTGGGTGCTATTCAGTCGCTCTTTGAAGGATCTATGTATACTTTTGTATTCCTGTGGACTCCTGCTCTAAGCCCGAATGATGAGGAGATTCCCCATGGTTTCATTTTTGCAACATTTATGCTGGCTTCAATGCTCGGCAGTTCCCTTGCATCTCGTCTATTGTCTCGCTCATCTCCCAAAGTAGAGAGCTATATGCAGATCGTCTTCCTAGTTTCTGCTGCCTCACTATTGCTTCCAATATTAATGACTGTAAGTTAAAAAAAGATTCATGTGAATCCTTCTTTGCCTGCTTTAGTTTGTCTTTACTTCTATTCTGTAACTAACTGTTTGCAATTGGATGTGTGACTCAGTTATTCATAGCACCTTCCAAGGTAAAAGGTGGAGGAATCTCTTTCTCAGGTTGCTTTCAGCTCCTTGGGTTCTGTATATTTGAGGCGTGTGTAGGACTGTTTTGGCCATCTATCATGAAGATGAGATCCCAATACATCCCTGAAGAAGCCAGAAGCACAATCATGAACTTTTTCCGCATTCCTCTCAATATCTTTGTCTGCATTGTATTGTACAATGTAAGTCCCCCAAAATTCCTTAAAGTAGCTGGGATTTATTGTCCCATGAATCTTTGTCTTGGTACTGACTAGTTTTATGTGCTCTGAAGGTGAATGCATTCCCTATCACAGTCATGTTTGGAATGTGCTCGATCTTCCTCTTTGTTGCAAGTCTCCTGCAAAGGCGGCTCATGATGCTTGTTGACAAGCCAAGTATGTTGTCTCTATGTTCATTTGGCTCGGGGATATCTATTTGCTCTAGCATGCTTTCCGCTTACAATCAGTATACATTTCAATGTTTTTGCAGAGACAAATGAATGGACACAGGATAAAGAAAGAAACACAGAAGAAGATCCCCTCAACATTTGAAGAATAAACTATACATACACACATTCTGGATTCAGTAATGGAGATAGAAGAAGATGAGTTTTAAGGTATAAGGTATATAGCACGCAAAAAATGCGTACAACAAGATCATAGCTTTGTAAGATTCGATTGTTTAGTTTTCTTGGATATTATTGTGGATGCTAGAGACTCAAAGACAAGTTTAATTCTTATGTAATGATTGTGCTATTCTTTCTTTATATTGCAAGGCCCTGCTTCTACCATATTGTTTGAGCTCTATTCCTGCTATATCCTTTCGACAAACACATCATCCCATAATAACATAAAATTCATTATAAGGAGACACAAATGAAATCACAAGTATTTGTGTTTTATCATAGAACATGACAATATCTATTTTAAAGCTCTATTCCTGCTATATCCTTTCGACAAACACATCATCCCATAATAACATAAAATTCATTATAAGGAGACAAATGAAATCACTAGTATTTGTGTTTTATCATAGAACATGACAATATCTATTTTAAAGCTATCACAAAGATATAATTCTTGGAGCGTAAAGACATTTCTAAGAATTACAATAATCAGTTTGCTGCTGTGTTTTGTACAAAAGTACTTGTTCTATACTTTTATCTCATGAGCTAGAAGACGGGACAGCCTTTGATGACAACGCCTTTAGCGGTTGGACAAGAAGCGATGGGACATGTGTCACGGTCGCCGGAATTTCCCCACCACTGTACTTCAATGCCTTTTCTTCCGAGTGCTAGAAACAGAAGTATGGTCATAAAAGCCGAGCCAGCATCTAAACCACCTGACAACACATAGTTATACTTCGTCCACCACTCTTTCCTGTACTTGAAAATGAAGTGACCAAAGATGAATGCGACTATGAGCCAGCTGGTGAAGTTAACCGCTGTTGCTGGTGGCATCATTGCGGTGGCTCCCACAAGGACAGGGATATGAATCTTGGAGATCCATTTCTGAGTCGGGAATACTTTTGTGGCTAGCCAGACCAAGAGTGGAGCTATGGCTCCTACGAGGAAAAACCAGTTGACATTTGAGTATTCTCCAAGGTCTCCAAACATCCTACGAGGTCCAACTAGTCCCCAAATCACAGAGGCGTCAAAGAAGACGCGGTCCATGGGACAAGTCCATTGGCTATCTGAAGGAAGCAACGCTGTGTCACAAAGATGAGGAATCTCTTCCATTAACCACCAAGCTGTTCCTGTGTACACCACAACCGCCACAAGCGTCCCTACCACCTACACTTGTGACAGTTTGATTAGCTATGTTTTTTTTAATGAACTTTCTATCTTATAACCAATTGATACATACCTGAGCCATGAACATAGATCTAGGAGGGATCTTCATGTAATGACCGAGCTTGAAGTCGGAAATGAAAGTTAGCGCTTGAGTCATACTAATGTATCCATAGACCTTGAAACACATGTTGGCTACAGGACGTTCCGGGTAGATATACCCAATAACATACTCGGTTATGATGTTCAAACCCGGTGCTTGATTAGTGGTGGCAGCTATGACACCGATCAAAGGTGTGAAACTTATGGCAATGGCACAAGCAAGTAACACTCCCCACCAAGGAAGCTGCACGGTCGCGTTGTAATGCACTGAGATGAACATGATAAGCGCGATATTGAGTAAGAGGATGACCAAAAACCACCACAATGGAACTTCCCTGTAGTTTTTCTTCATGATTCTCGTATGTATATCCATTTTCTTATTCTTCTGAAACGCCCCTCTTGTCTGTTTCCACAAGTCACTATAAAACATATAAAGATTAGTCTTGAGTTTCGGACCAAAATATAAAAAGTCTTGTCGGTATTTGTACCTTCCGTTGAAGACTAGAACATGGACAATGGTGGCAGACAATGTAGCAAACCCGAGACCATAAGTAACACCAAAGAAGGTGCTCATGTTGATGGAGCCGGTCTTAGCGTAAATCACGCGGTCCAGACGGAATTTGTTATCAATAATGCTTAAAACATCATAGCGTGATCCATTAGCCATGAAGAGCTGGCTAGAGAAGATAGGGAAGGTCTTGGCGTCATAAATGTTAAGCCAGTAACAAATGGGAGTGACGACATACATGATTAGCACGAAACCTATGGCTACATTGATGGAAGCAAACAATGGACTAGCTAAAGGGCTTCCAAGATAAGCACTAATAGTGACCCAATCAAAACCAATTGATCCAATACCAAGACCGTGTTCACCTGAACCGAGTTGGTTTACTAGAATTGATTTGGGATTAAGCCAGCAAACCCATGAGATTGATGTTAACATGGTGAATAGATAACCGGGAAAGATGTAGTAAGCGAAGCTAGCTACGAGTACGATTAAGAAGAATTGAGTTCGACTCATTCCTCCTTTTGATTTCTTTTCTTTCTCGTGTAATGCACCAAAGAGAGAGACTTGAACGAGATTGCTAGGCCACCACATTTCTCCAGGCTCAACGAGGTGTTTCCTGAAGAGACCCGCCCAGCCGAATCCAAGAATCTAATAATACACAAGAAACGATTTCAAGATTCAAGAAATTGCAAAACAAGAAAACAGATGTTGAAGAAGTAAAAGTTTAAATTACCTGAGTGGTGATCATGACGAGAAACGCGGGTAGGAAAGGAAGAGAGCGTTTGTAGTAAAGCTTAATAGCACTGAGTATGTGAGTAGCGTAAACGGAGCCGGCGCCGGAATTTGCAAAGATGGTTATGAGAACATGTTCCTTGACGTTGAAGGCACCTGGGTTTAAGGTGAACTGAAACCTCGTACCTTCCAAGAATCTCCTTGTCGGAAGTACCCTCGCCATGAGATGTCCGAGAGGCAAGACGGCAATCTGAGCAGAGATTCCGGTGATGCTCAACGGCATCGTTCTGTACCAGAAAAACTGGTTGATGAAGGAGAGTATAATGCACGCGCTTATACCAAGAACCCACATCCGGAATGTGAGAACCGGTAGAGTCGGGTCATCGGTTTTGGGTACAGTGAGCTCTACCTCCGGTACAACGCACCGGTCATCATCCTCCTTAACTGTAGCGAACTCTGTTGCTATCTCTCCCATCGTTTTCTTCTAATTGAGCTTAGAGAAGAAAGAGAAATGTGTTCCGATCTTTGGGGGTTGAATCTTTTTTTATAAGTGCAAGCTCTCTATTGATTCTATGCAATAATTGAAACTCTTTGATGTATTCATTATGAAAGTAAGTCTGTCTTTTCCACTAAAATAAAACTTTCTTTTTTCCCACTCACATGTTATTTTTAAAATAATATAAATGGATCGACATAAAATATGTATGCATCTTGCAAAAGAAAGAGAATACAAATCAGAGTGGAAAACGACAAGTGATGGGTCAAGAGCCATGGGCGTGTGGGAGCTCGGAGGTAGAAAACAGCTAAGACTTCATATAGTTTTGTAATTAAACGAAGGATGCTAACAAAAAAAAATCAGATACAAATTAATACATAAGTAAAGATCTATACATTCAGTAGAGTATGAATCCATGGGGGCAAGGAAATTATAAAATATATATATATTTAGTCTACTTGTTTTCCCTGGTAGTATAAAAATAATGCATCTGGTTAGTTTAAAGGTAACGGACTTCACGGCACAAATATGGTGAATAATAGACCACTATTATCAGTTTTGCTTTTAACTGACCAATACTTTTTATGTCAGTATTAAATAGATTTAAAATCGAATATTCAACAATTTTATCCTAAGCCACTAAATTATATATATAGTCTCATATGATTATGGTATTGTCATAAATGGGAACCGTAAACGCAGTAACGTAAAATATTTTGGTGATTGGTGCCAATGCTACTACTCCAGCTGGCTGTTCGACTAATTTGTTGTGGTCACTATGGCACCACGCGCCGGCGCGCCAAACCTTGTAACTTTAAAAAAAAAAACTTAAAAAGATATGTATCTAATAAGTAATTTAAACAAAATTATCTTGAAAACCATGTTTCGACCTTTCTAATTATTAAATAAAATTAGTTGCTTTTGCTAAAAAAATAAATAATAAAATTAGTTGCGTCCACATCAACCATGCCAGTGTGCTACTTACTGTATATACTACAGTACCGACTATAATGAATGAACTCACTGCACAGCTTAATCCACCCAAAACGATAAGATCTGAATATAAAATTTTGAATTGGAACGATGATACATAAAGTTTTGGAAAATTTTGTTGTATGACCTAACCGTTAACGATTACAATAGCAATATATTGAATAACTGATCATGAAAAAGTGTTCATGAGAATTTAATCTAACAATAATAACAAGTTATAGCCTTCTGGTCAACTTTTGTTAGTGAGTACATAAGGACCATAAATGCATTAATCTTTGATATAAAAATTCAAACCAAAGACTTATGGGGTCATTTATAAAAATCCGTCGTTTTCTGGATTTTCAATGAAACACCAAAAGATTTATTGGGAAAACAAAAGAAAACGGTAACTTGCTGATAGAATTCAACAAGTTGCAACAAAATCATGCGCCACTTTTTATATATTTGCAGTAGCCTCGCAGGTCCACTCTTACACATTCGAGCTAATGCCCATCCAGTCATCTCTACCGAAACTCTCAAAGTTTAATAAAGTCACGAAATTGATAGTTTATATACAATAAATTTAATTTTGAATGATTTGTCTAACAAAATAAATAAATTATAACCCGAACGTTCAACGTTTTTAGGGCTTTACGATGAATCCAAAAGAATGCAGGCACTATATACGGCTTTTGGAAGTATGTTATCCTAAAGACGTTACTTCAAATAAGTGTGATGATGATTTGCTAAGAACTGTCGGTTTATGATATCTAGGGACAAGGAAACAAAGGCTGAAAGGCACAATGTGAATCTTAAGACTTTAAACTAATAAACCAAAAAATTATATAAGAAAAAAGTTTCATTTAGATTCAAAAAGATGCTTATTTAGTATAAGTGGAAATGATGATGAAGACTGCGATACAATGGACAAATGCAATGTCACTGCCTTCACCTAATCTAATGGACCAAATTCAGTATACGGGTTTTTAACTAAACAACAGTTAACTTTTCAGATAAAATAATCTATTAAATGCTGTACAAAAATAATTATTATCTATTAAGATTAGTCATGCTTGATCAAAACATTGTTAAATATGACCTAAAACCCTAAAATCAATCTACGTACGTACACGTGATAATTCACACATGTAATTTTAAGAAAATAACATAGAAAACTTAAGTTAGATAAAAAAAAAGTGTATATGGTTGGCAACTTTACATAATATAATATGGTAAATTAAATGTGATGTGTGTGGATCACAAGAAGTGAATGTGCTTTTAATTTTGCTTTTTAGAGGATGAATATGAAAACGGCCAACTCTCGTTATCCTATTGAATGTGACCACTGTTTAGCTGGAAATCACTTGAAGACGACTTTAAAGCTAGACACCAGACAAAAGACTTTCTAGTTTGTTTAAGATATTTTCAAAATACTATCATGATATATCATCGTTGTTATTTTTGAATTGAATACTTCTAAGTATACAAAGAGAATTGAATACTTCTAAGGATATATCATCGTTGTTATTTTTGAAATGAAAAAAAAGGTAAACATAATTCTAATCAAAACAAAAGGTAAAGAAGTACTGTAGCAAATGTACATGCATGTAATAGGACAAAGACCTGAGAATGCTCCTCAACTTCATCATGTTTCTTCTCTTCTACGTACAAAAATAAAAGAATTTCCCATAAGCCCAAAAGCACAATAATGCTACCCGGAAACATTGTGCAAAACTGAATATTTGTTTTTGTTTATACAGCCATCAAAAGGCCCATTCTAAGCCCAAAAGCACAGACATTGGGATACAATAATACCAGTGTTTTGGAATTTGGCATTATACAATGTAAACAATAATGCAAGTTTTCGACGACCGAGACGGGTCAACGCACTATAAATTCCCCAAAAAACTAACGATAAGAACGAATAATCTTCATACTTTCTCATCCAATCTTATAAACTCTCCGATATCCTTTCTATATCCATCGACCAATGGGAGAAAACAAAACTCTTCCTACGTATTTCTGCAAAAACTGCGAGAATCCATTAGCTCTCGGTGAAGATATCATCTCCAAAAAATTTGTGGTAACAAGAAAAAACTAGAGATCGTGTTTGTTCCAAAAAAATATGATTATTCATTTCTTGATATGATCGGATCTCCTCTGAATCTACAAATACAGAACTTTCTTTTAATATGTTAAAAAAATGTATTCAGGGAGCTTCGGGGCCAGCGTTTATGTTTTCGCATGCGATGAACGTGGTGATTGGACCGAAGATTGGGAGAAAATTGATAACCGGATCGTACGTGGTGGCAGATGTGATGTGCAGTAAGTGTGGTGAGTCGTTGGGTTGGAAGTATGTTGAGACCTTCGATCTTAAACAGAGGTATAAAGAAGGCATGTTTGTTATTGAAAAGCTCAAGTTGACCAAGAAATATTGAAACTATATTCAAGACTACTCTTTGAGGATTTACCGGTTTGCTAAGGAAAAAAGAATCGACGAATGTATTATGTGTGTACATTACCTTTGTTGTGTAAATGTAAATGTCAAAAGTAATGATTTTGAATTAATATGCCATTATGACTTATTGATAATTCAACTTAAATCAATAATTTAATAGTAATAAATTGTCCCCAAAAAAAAAAAAATTCAGTAGTAAGTAGTACTAACAAGTTGCCGACAATAATTTTATTTTTTTTAATAATAAAAATTGTATTATGCTAGATAAAAGTAGAATAAACCAAGTTAGAATTTTGAAAGTATGATAAGCGATAGATTAATTATATTTTTATATTAATTTTCACCAATCGTATTATTTAGTTTGGAATTAATTAACTTGATCATTTAAAAGTATTTAAAAATGTTAAAATACGAAAAGACACTTTGTTTAACATTTCCATTTTTCGGCAGGGTTGTTTCTTTCCTCAATTCCCCAGTCATAAAGCAAAACCCAGAAAGAAGTCACAAGACAGTCGCTTCACGGCGTGATCAGAAGATACTAAAAAGGATCAAAACTTTCATCCAACTCCAACCTAAATCTCCACTCAATTTCTCTACAATCCTCTTGCTTCCTTGTTAGCTCCGTTAAACCCTAGTAAGATCTCTTCCTCAGAAGTTTCACATCAAGATCAAAATCGAATCTTTCTTCTGATTTTTCTCCATTTAGTCGTTAAAAAAAAAAAACTGAACCGTAGCTACTGCCGTAATTTTCTCTCCGAGAATAGCTTGTTTCGTTTCCTTTACCCTACCGATATATTATTGTGTATTTTTATATTCCTTGTGTCTAGTATAATCTATGACTTGTTCTCTCTGATTTGTTTATTGAAAATTGAGGCAATATCGTGTGGAATCTTCAATCTTGCACGCCAACATCTACCTACTGTTCTTATCTTCTATTTTTCAGACGTTGGAGTTTGGTGAATTACAGATTCTAGAAAGGTTTTATCTATGTCTTTAGAAACTCTAATTTCTGATTTACATGTGGGTTCTGAATATATTTATGGTTTTTTTTTTGTGTGTTTCTGGTGATAAAAGGTGAAAACTTGTTTGATTTGGAGTAATTGATCACTGCCTGAAAGTGTTTGATAAAATGGCTCATTCGATTGGTCCAAGACTGTATAGTTGTTGCAACTGCAGAAACCATGTAGGACTTCACGATGATATCATCTCTAAGGCTTTTCAGGTGAATCAGCTTCTTCATCTCTTTGTTTTGCTTGTATCCTTTATGATAGATGTAGAAAATTTAGTGCAGAATCACACTAAGACTAGTTGGAGTTGAGAATCTGCTTTAGGAAAACCCTTGACTTTATTGTCTTTCCTGCTCAATGATCGATGCTACTGATTAAGAATCACTTTTCCTACCTCTTGGTGTTGAAGTCAAATCAAAACCTGAAAATTGATCCTTGGAAACAAACTCAAAGTAGCCTTTGACTCATATTGTTATAAACAACAATACTAATCGTTCTTTGAATATGCTTGTGGTTGGTTTTGGAATCAATTCGAAAGCTTATGTTACAGACACTACCGGCATTTTGTGTTTCTTGATTGTGAATACCACTTACAATCGAATTCTTAATCCATTACCAGGGAAGAACCGGGCGAGCTTTCCTGTTCTCCCATGCAATGAACATTGTCGTAGGGGCTAAAGAAGACCGGCATCTTCTAACGGGTCTACACACTGTGGCTGATATATCTTGTGCTGACTGTAACGAACCATTGGGTTGGAAGTATGAGCGAGCCTATGAGATATCACAAAAGTACAAGGAGGGCAAGTTCATATTCGAAAAAGCTAAGATTGTCAAGGAGGATTGGTAGCTGAGGAGGAACATGTTGAATTCATTATTGGATTGGCTCTAAAACTGTACATAGATAAATTCTGGCTTTTGTCAATTCCGATCTTCAGGGATTTCACAAGTCATCATCAGCCATTTTTCGGTTCTTCAATGTCTCTGCGTGTTAATTAATAATTATGTCTTCTCTTGTGTTCAACTATGGATTTGTTCGTACCAATGTTTCTCTGTTAATAAAGATGTTTATACTCTCTCGTGTTTTAGCTCAGACCTTCGTTTGTAAGTGTATACATATCTTTGAGTTGCTTAGAAGACAACCAACCATGAGAAAAAGAACTGCGTGCCGTTTTTTCACCAGGTACCGAACATCTATTTAGACAACGTGCTGTTTTATGTTTGCCAAAACCAAGTGGTTGCCATTTTCGCGTAATGCCAACAAACGTGATTACCAGAGGAGAAGAAACAGAGAAGAAGAGAGCGAGATGTATCTGAAGAGGCCGATATGGAGCGATGGCGTAATAGCGACGCCGGAGAATCCATCGGGATCGGAGAACGGTGAGGAATCAGATTCGGCGTCGATGGTAGTTGAAGAGCTGGTGACATCTCTCAATACACAGAGACTTTACAGAGAGCTGACACTATCTCTCCGAACCGGATTACGCGATGCTTGCGCTGAATTCTCATTCCTTCGCATCCGTGGCCTTAGATCTCTTCTCAAATCTCTCAGAACTGTCGCCGATTCAGATTCTATCATTCGCCTCTTCTCTCACACACAAACCATTTTCGATCTCCAACGTCTGATTGATATCTTTAAATTTTACTCATTGTCCTTCCCAAATCAATGTGTTCTCTGATGTTGAAAGCCTCGTGATGATTTCGCAGTGGTTCCAGTGCTTTTTAAACATTCATTGAAAGAAGCTGAGGATGATAGAGTGACGAGCTTGGATCACATATTTAGCGTGGAGCCAATGAAGATAACGAGTCCTTCGACAGATACTGAGGTTGCGGTTGCACTTAGGGTTCTTGAAGGATGTTGTCTTCTCCATCCTCAGAGCACTGTTCTAGCTCATAAGCATGGTGCAGTCCGCGTAAGACTCTCGTTTCTTACTTATTACTAGTCTATTGTGGAACATCTGATCATTGGTGCTAGGGACTAGATGCGTAGAGAATCTAGAATCTAGAATCCTGCATTTATCTTGTGAAATTATCAATTTTTAAGCTGATTCGATGAAAAGGGAGACTCTTGTGTAAGAGACATCTTTGATGATCATTTCTCATTCGTTTGTTTTAGGTAATGATGAATGTATTATCAACACGAGGAGTACTTGAGCAAGGGGCTTGCTTGGATGCCTTAATCTCAATATTGCTGGATTCATCAGCAAATCAGGTGGTATGTAATCATCTTCTCTCTCTCTTTTAGTAACAAGAAACGAAATAGAAAGCAGGTTGTTAAGGTCTGAGTCTCAGGCTGATACACATTTAGAGTTGTAATTAAGGTTTCTGTTAGTATCAACGAAACAAACTGGTCACTTGCTTTTAATTTTGACTTTCCTCACTTGATTTTGGTAACAGGATTTTGGAGCTTGCAATGGGATTGAGGAGGTTGCAATGCTCATGCGAGACAAACAAGCTGATGAAAACCTCAGGTGAATTAACAAGTTTTTGTTCTCCAGCTTTTCCCATGGCCCTTCTATTTTGTAGCTTTGTGGCATTTTGCATTAGGCTATATTGCTGTATTTTTACATGATACTACAAGTTACTGTCAACGAATACACTTTTCCGTTTTGCCTCTTCTGATTTTGATGTTTTCAGTAAATTTCTGATCGATTTCCTTGTCAGATTCATAGAATAGCCCTTGCATTGTCTAGTAAAACCTTTTCATCTCAAGACTGATCGATCTCATGCATCTTGAAGAGTTCGAACTCTATGGTCATGCATCAACGATATCATCCACTTGTGTTAAACAAAAAGTCTATGGCCATGGTTTAGGCTTTTTGGTCATGTTAAGTTCTGACTGATTGAAATCGCAGGTTAAGATGCGGAGAGTTCTTACTACTGTTAGTTGGACATGTGAATGGGAAGGATCGTTCTCCCATAGCGAATGTAAATGAAGACATTAGGCGCCTTCTGGGTGAAAAATCCGCTTCTTTAATATGGGCAGCTAGTCAATTTGGTTCAACAGGTGATCCTAAACAAAGAATTACTGCTCTTCACATCCAGGCTGGTAGAGTGCTCGAGTCTCTTGACTTGTACTAACTGTCAATCTACTTCTTTTTTTTCTTCCTTACATTGTACCAAGCTATTATTTTGTGTAAGATTGTCCAGAATGAAAAAAAAAAATAGTTCTGAAATATACTTCTTCAATAATGTTCCACTTTCAAGAAGTATTCATCATACGTATAAAATACGATATGACTAGGAGTTGTCATATGAATACAAAACCCCTGAATGTGGTCAAATGACTCAATGAGTTCTCTTTTTGTCACCTTTTTTTCCATTATTTCTTTCACCATTTTTATCACATCTCCATTCACAATGTCGTCATTATGAAATCAGTCATAGCATAGAGGAATAAATGTCCCAGAAATGCATATCTCTTGATGTCATTTTATAAAAATCATTTTATGAAAATGCGTAATGGTTGACCCATGAGTCCACGTAACTTAAAAAATCTATTTATGGGTCACAAAAAGTTCGCCGGCCCATATATTGTTCCAGGATTTGAGGTTGTTTAACGAAGCCATAGATTTTGACGAAATACACTTTTTGTCTTTTCTTGCTGTGCTGCAACGTCATAGATCTACTCATTTCGGAAGAAGAAAGAAGATGAGTGACGAAACGGCGTCGTCTAGGTCTCCGGCGAAGAAGAAGGAGAGTTTGGGATGGATGGAGTGGATGAGAGGATGGAGCAGTGTTTTCCAGGAGATTCTCTTCCAGAGGATCACGGCTGCTCATTTGCAGAACCCACTCCCTCTTCCTTCTGTCAACGACCTCACTTGCGTTGTTACTGGGTCCACCAGTGGCATTGGCCGCGAGACCGCTAGGTTTTTCTCTTCTGCTTCCCGTTTCTTCCGGTTCATAATTAACCAATTGAGTTTGATTTCGTCTAAATTGGGCTTCCACGAAGTTCCTTTTGTTTTAGGACTTGAATTGCTGAAACTTTGTTTCTTTGTTCGTAGGCAGCTTGCAGAGGCTGGTGCTCATGTTGTGATGGCCGTGAGAAACACAAAAGCAGCTCAGGAGCTGATACAGCAATGGCAGAGCGAGTGGTCTGGTAGAGGTCTCCCTCTTAATATCGAGGTAACTTTACTATTTGCTGTAGCGTTTCTCTCGTCGTATATTGATGATATATACTTATTAGAGTTTATGTGGCTAATAATGTGTATTTTTGGACTGAATTTTGAAAATAGTCAAGAATGTGTATTGACATAGGCAAAGCGTTTCTTTGCTATAGAAGCTTCAAACAATATGTGATCTATTTAGACTGTGGCGTGGCTAAGCCATATTTAGTTAGAGACTTAATGTATTGGTTTGTAACATCTAGAAAACGTTGATGATGATGATGATACTCTGTTTGGTTTTGTAAAGGCTATGGAACTTGATCTTCTCTCATTGGATTCTGTCGCAAGATTTGCTGATGCTTGGAATGCCCGGTTAGGACCTTTGCATGTTCTGATTAACAATGCCGGCATATTTGCTATGGGAGGTTGGTTTTATTTCCCTTTTAGCTATAAAGCATTGAGTTAACCGCCCTCTTGCTTCCTGCTTCTGTTTTCATTATCTCTGTGTTGTGTTAAAAAGATCTCAAAGCCATATCTGTGCACCATTCATCATCATCATTATTTTAACTTGATGGGCCCCAATTGGTGAGAACTAGCATGTCTAGCATTAATCGTAAACGTAGACTCTTACGAATTACAAATAAGATGATTAGTTATAGCAAGTCTTCTATTATTGCCAGTTTGTGAAACTCTGTCTGATGGGTTTCTTTTCTAAATGATTGGTTGTCAGATGACTACATTTTCCGCATTATATGTTGAGGAAAGAAACCAACTAAAATGCTACGCTCTCTAATTTGTGCAGAGGCGCAAAAATTCTCAGAAGAGGGATACGAGCAGCACATGCAAGTGAATCATTTAGCTCCAGCGCTGCTTTCAGTACTCCTTTTGCCATCTCTGATCCGAGGCTCTCCTAGCCGAATCATTAATGTGAATTCCGTTGTAAGTTCTTTGATCACTGACACTACAAGCCAACTCTGTGTTCTCTAGTTTCCTATACTCTTTGGTATGAGGAATGATGTTGAAAAGCTCTGGTCTTGTCAATTCATTGCAGAATATAAAGATGAGTAATATAGCTCTCTCTAAATCACTGAACTACATTTGCATATTATTGATATCATATCAACAGACTCTTGATATAGAGAAACGAAACAAACCCAAGCTTGTTGGGAGTTTCAAGTTTCAACTAATACTACCTCCTGCATTACATCATTAATCATTTCCGTGAAACTCTGTGGCATTGCTGCGTGTACTGAAACAGTTTATAGGTATTGTCTTTGGTTATTATTTTTCTTTCAAGATAATGGGTTGTGGGATTCACTTTTGTAGATGCATTGTGTCGGTTTTGTTGACCCGGATGACATGAATGTTGTTTCTGGTAGCCGTAAGTACTCGAGCCTTATAGGATACTCAAGCAGCAAGCTTGCCCAGGTGAGCTTACAGTAATGGTATTTAATTTGTTTTCATCTGCAGTAGTTATATTTTTGGAAGGGGTTTATTATCAAAAACTGGTGAGTTAAGCCTAAGCCTGTGGTTCCTTTCATCTTCCAGATTATGTTTAGTAGCATTCTTTTCAAAAAGCTGCCTCGGGAAACAGGAGTTAGCGTCGTATGCCTATCCCCCGGTGTTGTCCTAACAAATGTTGTGAGTATTAATTATCTTCTCTCCATTTAGTTACAAATGCAGGATTATTCTGTTTTCTCAGAACTTCATTGCATAAAATTGCCTATTTGTTTCCAAATCTTACAGGCCAGGGATCTACCCAGGATTCTTCAAGCTCTTTACGCCGTGATACCTTATTTCATATTTTCACCCCAAGAAGGTTGTAGAAGTTCACTATTCTCAGCCACAGACCCTCAGATTCCAGAGTATTGGGAAACACTGAAAACCGATGATTGGCCTGTTTGCCCATTCATCTCTCAAGATTGCCGCCCTACAAATCCTTCCGAAGAAGCACACAACATAGAAACTGCACACAGAGTGTGGGAAAAGACGCTAGAGCTGGTGGATCTTCCTCTCGATGCAGTTGAGAAGCTCATAGAAGGGGAAAATATCCAATGCCGTTATGGAGCACAACATGAATAGTCTTTAAAAACAATTCCACAGGTTGAGTGACCCTTCTACAGATTAAAGGATAAGTAATTGAGAAAATATCTTCTTGTTTTTGTTTCTTTTTTTTTTTTTTAAATCTACTAAACACTGGGGAATGAATTCCCCGGGCATGTGGTTTGCTTGAGAAAAGGAACAGGAGCTTTGAAGGGTATGAGAATGTTTGATTGTTGGTTAAAAAGTCAAGCTTGAGCTGCCAGTCCATGGTTTACTTACAAGTCTTCTTCAAGTGTTTTGGTTAGTGTGTCTGAGTTGTAAAGATGTTCAGTAGTATAGTGGTCTGGCCTGGCCTGGTAGGTAGTTTCTTGTTTGAGTGGAGGGTGCTTCCATAAATATCCTCCCAAGGTTGTGCAATCAAATTGCTCATAATATATATATATATATATATATATATATATATATATATCAATAGAGTCATCTCTCTTACTCTCAAGTACAAAAGTGAGAAATCTCCTTCCTCTTTCCAATGTTTCTTGCTTAAATGAGTATTCCATGGAAGTGATTCACTCACACTCATATGGGTTGGTGTCTCTTTATGAGATGCTCATTTGAGCAAGCAATGTTTGGGAGTGGGAACCATTTTAATATTGTGTATGAGTTTTGTCTTTTGGTTATACAACTTATGAACATAGAAAGAAAAAAATTGGATTCCATTTTCATGCCCACTTCACGTGAATCTAATGCGTTCAAGTTTGTGGTCTTCGTTATTTGCTTATGGATACATTTCAATTTACCTGTCGTATGATTCAAGCCTTTAATCATCTACACCATGCACGTCTTCTAGACCACCAAAAAATCTAACATTTTACATCAATTCAAATATTCTTACGTGTTATCGTGTTTATTATATATATTTTGGTTAGATGAGAAAAAAATTAGGGCATAACAACACGTCCACTTCTTCGCCAAGTTTTTTTGGTGTCGTCTTTAAGAATTCAATAAAAGTCTTAACTCCCACAACGAAAAAAGGAACTTCTCGTTTTTGTTTTTTTGGTGACTGAATCGGTGGGAAAAAAAAAACA
>CM051386.1:5751187-5776187 GCA_028015245.1 Cardamine occulta | reverse complement strand
GAGTTAGTTCCTTTTTGTTTCCCCAGATCCCTAGGCTCTCTTTTTCTTCTTCTTCTTCTTCATCGTGACTCTGCTTTGAATTTTTTTTTTTTTTTTTTAGGGTTTTTAATCGTCGGCGTTGAGAGTTAGATTTCGGTTTTCAGAGAATGGGTGATTGGGCTCCACTTGCTCAGTCTGTGATCTTAGGTTTGATCTTCTCTTACCTTCTAGCTAAGCTGATCTCGATCGTTGTCACGTTTAAAGAAGACAATCTCTTTCTTACTCGCTACCCCGAGGAGCCTCAATTGGAGATTAAACAGGAGGGTGTTGACTCGCGACGCCTCGATTCCTCTAGCGGAGGTGGCGGCTGTGAGGCGGATTCCGTCGTGGCAGAGCAGGGTAGCTCCAGAGGTGATAGCGAGGGAGATAACGAAGACGATGATTGGGAAGGCGTCGAGAGCACGGAACTAGATGAGGCTTTCAGTGCCGCCACTGCCTTTGTAGCTACAGCCGCAGCAGATCGGTTGTCGCAGAAGGTATCTAGCGATGTGAAGCAGCAGCTTTATGGATTGTATAAGATTGCTACAGAAGGTCCTTGTACTGCTCCTCAGCCATCAGCTCTTAAGATGACTGCTCGTGCTAAGTGGTATCTCTCTCTCTCACTCTTGTTTATTCTTCTGTGTACCATTAGCTTCTATATATGATTTTCTGGATTTTTGTTGAACTTTTTGAAATTTGTTGTTTTTAAAGTTGTTCATTCACAAGGACTTGTATTGATATGACCTAGTTAGCTTCTTGATTTATGCAAGTGCTGGAAGATGATGTGGTTTCATTGTTTGTAACTGTTGATTGTTTATGGGATTGTGGTTTGTTGTAAGATTGCAATTTCATAATTTCATTGATTGGGACTTGCCATTATGTTCTTGTTTTCATCTGTTTTAGGCAAGCATGGCAGAAACTGGGTGCTATGCCCCCTGAAGAAGCCATGGAGAAGTATATTGACCTTGTCACTCAGCTATACCCAACTTGGTTAGACGGTGGTGTGGTATAAAGCTTTGTTTCCGTTTACTCTATTTTCTTTGTATTGGTTCTGTTTTTTTCCTACGGACTGTTTATGAGATCTTCTCTAACAGAAAGCCGGAAGTTGTGGTGGGGATGATGCAGCCTCCAACTCAAGAGGAACCATGGGGCCAGTTTTTAGCTCATTGGTTTATGAAGAGGAATCCCAAAATGAGTTGTAAGGTTCTCTTTTTGTAATCTGATGTGTTTTATTTCCTTTTCCTTGAGTTCTTCTCTATTCGATTGCTGAATGTCTAGGATCAGATATAGATATCGTAATTTTCACTTCTGTGAAATCCAAAGTTCCACAAACTCGGTGAATATGTGACATTATCGTCTCCTGCTAGCTGCAACAATTATAATTGGTCAAATTGCTATAATTGTCCCCTGGAACTTTGAGCTGTTTTTTTTTCTCCTGTCTGTCTGAATGGAACACCAACCCTTGTCTTTTGTTTTATCTCTCAGGAAGATTGATGCCATCCACGGATTTGCTAGAGAAGGAGAAGTCGAGAATTTGCTGAAAAGCATTGAAAGCGGCATTCCTGTAAATGCAAGGGGTTAGTAGTCTCTGCTTTGTATATTCCATTACTTTGAATTTCATTCTCGTGATGTTGGATTTGCTTTCCAATTTTCCATAAACTGCAGACAGTGAAGGTCGCACACCGTTGCACTGGGCTATAGACCGTGGCCACCTTGACATTGCTAAAGTCTTGGTTGAAAAGAACGCGAATGTAAATGCTAAGGTGAAGAAAGAATAATTCCTACCCAATCATTATTTGCAAAAGTAGCAAACTTCTTTGTTCATGTGCGTTTTGGTTATTATGTTGAACAGGACAACGAAGGCCAAACCCCCTTGCATTACGCTGTTGTATGCGACAGAGAAGCCATCGCCGAGTTTCTGGTGAAGCAGAAAGCAAACACAGCTTCTAAAGATGGGGACGGAAACTCCCCGCTCGATCTCTGCGAATCCGACTGGCCCTGGATCCGAGATTCTGGATCCGAGATTCTGCCAAGGAGACAGACTAAACAAATACACTAACCACATATTCTCTAATTCTGCAATGTATATGATGAAGTGACGTAGAAGCTTTTATTTGCTTAAAACTTTCCTCTCATCCCTGTGATATCGTTCCAACAGTTCACTTGGATGCTTCATAGTCTTGTCCTTTAATTTTTTTTTCATCTTACATCGCAACGTTCTTGTGTTCATTCACTTATATAACCGGCTTTATTGGTTTACTATATAGATGGATAGAGAGAGAAAGAGAGGCTTTTCTTGTCATTGGATTCTCAACAAATGAATAACCGACTTTGGCGGGTAAAAAACGGTTGATAGAACATAAATCAATGATTTGTCTAACCCCCAATAAAGCAAAAACAAAAACAAAATTAGTAATCATCGTGGCTCTTTCAACTTCTCTTCACAGAACCCCGCCTTTGGCTATCGGAAATGGCCAAGGTGGTGGCTTTCACGCTACTAACTATCATCTTCATCATCATTATCATCATCCTCCTCGCTCCTAATAAGAAACAAAACCAGGCTCAAACCATTGAAGGTCTCATAAGCCGCCACATTGGACGCAGGCTTGAAATGCCCGTGTTTGACCCTCTGGTGACCCGGATCGAGAGGTCGTCGTCTCATGCAAAAGAAGCCAATACGACGACCTTGGAGGCTGTGAAGGAGGAAGAAGAAGATGCTCTGTTTGAGGAGTATTTTTCACAAGAGAGGAGGCTTAATACGACGATGAGGATCAAGTTCTTGTTTCCTCTGCTAGACGCAGCACCAAGAGATGGGTTCGTGAGCTTGAAAGAGCTTCAAACATGGATGATGCAGCAGACAGAGGACAACATGGGTTACAGAACCGCCAATGAACTCGAGCTACAAGATAAGGACAAGGATGGTGTCATAACCTTTCATGAGTTCTTGCCTCAATTCTCTAAACAAGACATTGGTAATCAATTAATTAAGTAGTTTTCATTTGATTAATCGAGATCTTTCTTCTTAATTATGCAAAGAACAATGATAATAAAAATGGAAACAGAGAAAAACGAGAAGGGTCACGGAGAAGCTGGTTGGTGGATGGAGCAATTCAAGAACTCGGATTTTGATCACAATGGCTCTCTCGACATTGAAGAGTTCAACAAGTAATTAATGCTTTGAAAATTTTCATTTCTTCTAAAAAAATTTCAAAACAAAAAAAAAATGAATTAAATTATGGGATTTGCAGTTTCTTGCATCCAGAAGACAGCAGAAACGGAGATATTCAAAGATGGGTTCTAAAGGAGCGAATGACGTAAGCATTTCGTGAATGATTGTGTGTTTTCAATTTGATGCATAAAGCTTAAATTAGGAAACGACGTCGTTCATACGTGTTGTAGGGGCATGGACACGAACGGTGATGGGAAGCTAGAGTACAAAGAGTTTGTGGACAACGCATACGAAATGTACAAAGAGTTCGCAAAGTTCGAGATGGAGGAAGATGAGAATGTGCCAACAGCTCAACTTCTGTTCGCAGAGCTAGACAGAGACAAAGATAGGTTCCTCGTGGCCGATGAGCTTCGACCCATTTTGCATTATCTTCAACCTGGTGAGATGAGTTACGCCAAATTCTACTCTACTTTCCTTTGCCACGAGGTCAGTCTCTCCTACCAAAACTAACACCTTCTTTAATAAATTCCTATCTCTGAAAGATACATTTTCACTCTTTTTTAATTATACTTTCAACTATTTTTTACTTTTACAGGCGGATGATGATAAAGATGATAAACTATCACTTGAAGAGATGTTGCACCATGAAGATGTGTTTTACAAGGCAGTTCATCATGAAGACTTGGACGACGAAGACTATTTTGATCATGATGAACTCTAATTTTTGTGGGTTTTTTTGGTTGCCTAATTGACATCTTCATCTCGTCTACGGATGATTATTTTTTATTCATTAATAGTCCTATAGTTATAAATTGTGTATAGGCAATTTTAACAATCCCACAAAATGTTTTGGATAATCGCTGTCCAGAAGTAATAAAATGAGATATGAGATGACTAATAGCTCAACCGCAGTTTTCATTTCTCATTCTCAAAATAAATGCCAAAACCGTTTTAAAAGGCGGGAAACAAACATAACAGAGTAACAAACCAAAAACAGAGTCATAATGTGATAGTGGATATGTCATGATTGGAGCGACCAACACTGTTTGAAGTTTCTGAAGAACTGCTACGAAGCGCTTCCAGACAATGGCAAAGTGATAGTGGCGGAATCTATACTTCCGGTGGTAACAGACTCAAGCCTCCTGACAAAAGAAGTTGTCCACATGGACTGCCTCATGTTGGCTCACAACCAGTGTCTATGGAGGTAAAGAGCGGAAAGGAGAAGTTTGAGGCCTTGGCCAAAGATTCTGGCTTCCAAGTTGTCTGCAAAGTCTATGGTACCCACATCATGGAATTCCTAAAGAAGATATGAATATGTGAAAGGCATGAATCTATCCTTTGCTTCCAAGTTTTATTTACATCCCCATTGTTGATATCTATCGCTGTAGTTTTCATATCACTATCGTTGTGGTTGTTGACTTGTTGTGGACGTGGGAAGTTGCATTTTTTTATAAATGTAGTTTCAACGATAAAGCTGGTTTCGTTTGTGAGGTATCATCAGATCTCCATTTCTATGGGAAGACTAGAGAGTTAGACATAGTTACATGTTTTATATACACTAAGGAAAGAGATCGAATGTGCATTTCACTTAAGATAGATACGAAGACATCCATATGCCAACAGTAACTAAACCGATAGTCGCTGCAGCCTGAACCAGTTCAATCACCACGTTTTGTCTCTGAGCGGGGAGATTCTTCCACTCTGTTCTTCTGTTTTTGCAAAAATAGAAACCAAAACACGTTAAGAGTCTATGAATTGGATACTTAATAACATTGTATACATAGAGGTTTCATGTAGCAGTGAAAACTATTAGATGAACCCTATCTGAGACCTACCCTAGATCAGCAATGATGATACTGATATTGTCCTGAGATCGTCGGTCCTGAAATGTGGGAACAAAATCGTAAAATTGTCAGCTTTGGGTTCCTAATCAAAAAGCCAGAGGAGGGTTTTCCGTTATTTACCAAAGCTACTTGCGCTAGAGCTTCACAAGCAAGCTGTTACAGATGGAAATTAGGAGACTAGTTCAGCCTTGAAGCCATAAACGTGTTGTAGAAACTAATTGATAAGAAGATGAAAAAAAAAGCTTGCCTGCACATTTCCATGTTTACGGAGTTGATCCCTTACGTAACTAACCACCTCTGAGCTGCATCAGCAAAACATTGATCACTGTAAACTCTGTAATTCTCCTTGATAAAAGTATATCATTGAACGGGGAAATAGGAAATTAAAGGAAACCTCTTCATGTAGTCCCATAATCCATCAGAAGCTAAAATAATGAATTCCACATCCGATGTAAAAGGTACTTGGAAGATATCTGGAGTTGCGACAACCATGTCCCCTTTAAACTCGATCCTGAGAACTCATTCATCGGCAAAAAGTCAGGACAGAAATCCTTGAAAACGTAGGAGAAGAGACAAAGCAAAAGTAGAAACAACTTTCGAATAGTTGAGTACCTCGAGACAAACTTCTCGGGCCATCTTCCTTCACTGACACCCTTCTTTAACATCCTGTGTGCATGGACTTAAATGAGCAATGAAGCAGCAGCATACCAAAAAAAAACAATTGTAAGAAGAGAAAGAACCCAACTCATCCTTCTTAGTCTTGAACCGAATGTCACCAAAAGCACGGGATACAGCTATGTCCCCACAAATCCTTCCATTGACAATCTGATTAAAATGAATAACAAGACAATCCGTTTTAAGCCAAATCCTCACAAGCAAATTCAGAGATAATTTGACAAGGAAAATAGGAAGACACACCCATCCACCTGCTTCTTTAATCCTTTTCACTTCCTGAATAGCTGCTTTACTGCTTCCATATGGACGATGAGAATCAGTCAATTCCTCAATTTGCCCGGATCGAGATAGGACCTATGTTAATGCATTAACAAGACTTAACACATGACCAAGTTACGATGATTCATGGATAAAATTTTCCACAACTAGCCTTACTGCGCAAGAATCACCAATATGTGCAATGAAGGAAATGTCATTTCTGATGAACATTACAGTAGCTGTTGAACCTGATTCGTCTTCTTCTTTACCGTTTGTTTCTAGCCTGGATCCAAACCATATAGAGTGAATTACTTCACTCAAATCATCAAAATTCATTCAAACACCTAAGAAACTTAAAGCAAATTTCACCATTTGAGCAAATTACGATCAACGTTTTCAAAGGCTTTAATCAAAGCTTCCTTGATTGCGGCGAAATCACCTCCACTCAACAACGATCCAACTTGCAATGCTCCAACACATTCCTTGTACAGCTCTTCCCTATCATCATCATTAAACTAGAATCACCATCATCATCATCGTCACTAACGAAACCTTATAAAACAGAGCTTGCATGAGAGTTAAAACCAAGTACCTGAGGAAATTGACAGAGGACGATCCAGCGTGGCCGTCGAAAACCGCGGCGTATGAGAAACTATCGAGAGCATCGGAACGGATGACGATTTCGTCCTCCATCTCATCGCGGAATCCTTGAACGCTCGTGTAGCCCCATCGAATCGGCGTCACGCCTGTCAGAGACGACGGCGCGTTGATCGCAATCGCGGAGCAACGGTGACGACCATACGTGGGATAGACGACAAGGCCACCGCCAGAATCGGCGGAAGGATAAGTGGAGTGGCGGAGAGTGTTGGAGTTAAAGCGATGAAGATGAGAAGTCATAAGCGCCATGACTCAGTGAGTCAGGCAACGCGAGTTAAGTAGTAGAAGAGAAAAAGAAGCAAAGAGTGTCCTTAAAGTTAGTGGCCGTGGATTTTCGTAAAATAATATCTGAAGATAAGAGATTTAACGCGGGCCTCTTAATTGACTTAACGGTCCATTTTAAATATGGGCTTAGGCCTAAACCGGAATCAATCTTTTATAACTTTCTTTTGTAGAAACTATAGACAATGCAAAATGGATACTAGTTAGAGTGCAATTTTGATTTTCAAAAGTTTTGGCCTTGATGTCTTGATGTTGTTGCCCACCCCAACTCTTTAAAGATCCAAACACTGTTAAACCAGGTTCAGGGTTTTGATTTGGTAAAAGTTAAATTTGTAATTATTTTATCATATCTGTAAATTATGTTGACATATACATACATTGATATTAGTCTATAAACTAAAGAATTTAAAAGAAATCGAAGAGATTTAATTTAAATAATGGAGGAATTCATCCTTGGAAGATTCTCTTGCCTACGCCTCCATGGAATCACTTGCTTAAACCCTTTGTAAACCTTTGCCTGCATTTTTAAACATGCATCAAAAATGAGCCAAAAAAATAATAATTTCTTCACAACCCAAAAGAAGAAGTCAAATAATAACCCCACTATATATATAGTCAAGGGACTAAACAATGCAGAGACGACTTCTGAAAGAAAGTGAATGAAGAATCTAAACTTTGTATTAAGAAATGACATTTTATTCAAATCCCCAAAATGTTGGAATTTTGTTTAGAATGAGAGTAACCATTTAATGACGGTTGGGATTTTGAATCACGTAAAAAGGTAATTAAACAAGGAAACTAGATGATGAGTTGAAATGGGTTCCAAAACTTACCAAGAACTGCGATTTGGAATGAGAAAGATTCAAGAGGCTTCCTTTTCTTCTAACTCTACTTATCTTCACCGTTGTGCTGCCTCCGCCGTCGCAGCACCGCCCGTTCGTAGAACCTGAAAAGTCGAATCTACCCTCAGAGGCTTTTTCGCTTATCCTTATCACCGATAGCGACCGGCGAGGTATAGCGTAGGGACCATCGAGAACTGTAGTCGGAGATGCCTCATTAGTAGCTGAAGAAAGCAGTCTCGGCGGAAGCTCAAGGCAACGCACGACTCCTCCGGCGTTCAGCTTGGACAATGGCGGTTTGTTCTCATCGGAAACGCGAGGCTTTCCCGGAGCTTCTTCCCATAGAAAGGGAATCGATCCGGCAATGTTCACAGGCGGCGTCGCTAGCCCAGGAGTCTCAGATGCTCTGGTCAGTGGAATTGTGAACAGAAGCTTAGGAGTCGCACAGAACCGTTCTTGATCATAAAACTCATCAAGTTCCATCGTTTTTTGTTTTGTTTTCGAAATATAATCTTTCTTTGACGTTATATGAGATTTAAATAGAGAAAAAAACAGGGAAACCTTTCTGTTTTCTATCAGACTATATGAACACAAGAAAAAAGGAAAAAAATAGGATGAATTATGTGAGGAAACGTATTGTATATTTTATGAAGTAGAGAATAGAAAAATAAAACAAAACGCTCCTTGTGGCGCTTCTTATTCACGAGATATCCTCTAGAAGAGAGAAAAAAAATAAAAAAAAAATAAGCGGGTCCTACGTTGTGATTTTCTTAACGTTTGGTCCTTTCAAATTTCATGTCGAGCCTTTATTGCCTAAAAATAATACCTTTATTGTCTTCAAATAATACCGTTAAGAACAAAAAGACCAGAGCATAGTGGTGACAATAAATGTAGCCTTTATTGAAGAGATTATGTTCGTCGACAAAAATAAAATATCTTCTTCTCTTAGTTACACATGTTTATTTGATGGAATCCTTATATAATAACAGGGGTAGGCCTTCAAAGGTGTTTCCTAAGATATGTAAATTGTGGACTGTAGTTGATCATCATGTATAAATCCCATGAACCGTCGTTGATTATAAAAATAGATGATCATTAAAAAGAAGACAATTATGACTAAGACATGTAATCTAATAGTTTAAGTTAGTTTTGTTGTTGTTTATTACCAAATTCAAAACTCGTTAATGCATTTTGCTGATTAAAAAGAAAATCAAATGTATATGCGTGGTGATATATAGAAACGGTCGAATAAGGAAAGTGATTAAGTGTGAGTGTGTAAATGATTTGGAAGATTAGGATGGGTTTATCAATGACGTCAAATGGGTCACTGTTGGACTTTGAATGACTGAAGAACTTGGGCATCCAAATAAGTATGTTCACCATGCGTAGGTAGAGAGATTACCAAAGTACTAATTGGCTATTTTAAGAGAAGAGTCTTCAAATAACGACGACTGTGGAAATATTACATTAATCTAATTTAAAATGTTATAGTTTTTGGTTGGAGAAAATTATGCACATAAAACACGAAACTTCTTGGTTAACAATAAGAAAACAAATCTGATCATTCGTTCCATATTTTTCGGCATGCTTTGCTCTTGGGTCATGGTACAATTAGGGTGTTGTATACTTGGAGCCGGATTGAATTTTGAATTTTCAACTAACGTGTCTATATCATTTTCTTTCTTTAAATCCGAATTGTCCACCTGTAACTCAAAACAACACTAACGAAGTAGCCTTTCAAACAAAAAATAGTATCAAGGTCTTTGATGGATACATCAAACAAACTTGTGAGAGCGAGGAATGTATGTATATATATCTAATGCGTTGAAAAGTCAAAAACTGCTCTTATAGTTGCATGATATATGTACGCGAAAGGTGAAATGATTTATGTATGGTTAAAATAGCAGTTTAATTAAACAGATTGAGAAGAAATTAGGCGGATCATGTTATTCTTGTGAGTCCCCATGCAAGTTTTGGTATTTCTTTTGTTTTTTTTGATAAAACCAAATTTTGATGTTTCATGCATCTCTAACGAGTAACGACTAACGTTACTGACTTTTCGAGAAAATCCTAGACAATAAAATGTGATGTTTTTTTTCCAGTATATATATAGCCTAGTTTCAGTGATGTAAACTTCGTGAAATGATAGAAACAATGCTTCAACATAGGAAAATGTATAATACGCGCTAGTCAAATGGTATTTTGATCCACTTCTACAAGACTTAATTAACAGTTTTGTGCATGAGTTTTTTTTATATATAGATTTAACAGTTTTATGCATGAGTTAGCTAATTTATTATATATGTTAAAATATTTAGCTGTGACTAGCAATTCTTTTACTATTGGAAGTAGCTTAAACTATGACACCGTATATAATATATTGCTGGCTTGCTGCTGTGATTGAGAAGTGGATTCTTTGTTCGTAAGAGAGGGAAAGACTAATTAAAAATAACTATTCAATTCATCAAGCCCAAACTTTTCTTAACTTAAGGCCCAGTCCCAGTTTCCAGTTTATACGTTTGACCCAACAACAAAATAAATTACATTCTTCGATACAAACTATCAGGTTTGACTTTTGAGTGACAGGTTATATCACGCACGTACATGTGTCGGCCATTTCCATTATTGAACAGAGTTTTGCGTTGAAGCCATACGCTCCTGTCGGAACGGTAACTTTTTTTTTTTTTTTTGATAAAGGAACGGTAACTTAATGTTACTGACCAAAAATCGAACCACTAGCTCAACTCAAATGCGTGTTTTTCCATGTTTCAATTTCCTTTTGTAGGTAGCTTTGAATATCTTGGGATGAGGTACTAATAATAAATATTAGTAAATTATGAGATCCACAATTTAGATTTAACATATTGGCAAGTCTACTTTTTAAGAGATTCATAATTTTTTACTAATATTTATTATTTTATAATTTACGAGTACTTGCCAATAAGAAAATAAAATGTATTCAAAATTTATTCAAAAGAGGTTTTGGTAACGAAGTTGCTCTAAAGCCTACAATTAATCGTAATATCAATTGTCATCTTTTGTCCCAATAACATAACAAATCACAAGTAATTAACATCTAAGAAAACGAAAGATACTATTACAGAAGAGATCTACAATTACAAACACTTTTTTCTTTTACCTTATGAAGAAAAACTTCAAAAACACAGTAAACATCATCATCACGAACGTGTAAACCAGAATTTAACCCTGGAAACAACACACCTCGGATTTTGAAAAAAAAAGAAGAAGATAAAAACATTCAACCATAACTTAAAAAAAAGCTCTGTTTTTTTTTTTGGTAATGATGTGAAGATAGATTGTAGTAGAGTGATGATGATGAAATCTTTATCTTTACCCTTCAATGCATTGAAAGCCTTGACAAACCCAAAGCCAGATTCCAAAGAGAAGAACACAGATGCAAAGATCAAACATCAAAACAACCCAAACATGTTTCTTCCATATCTGCTTTGCCTTTTGTCTATGATGATGATCATGAAACAACCCATTTCTCACTCCTTTACATCCTCCCAAATCCATCTTCTTCTCCGTCCAATTATTCCCTTCACTTTTCACCTCCATCTGTAATCTCTTCTTATTCTTCAACACTCTCAATGGCTTCCCCAAAAGCGGCATCAAAGAACCTCCTTTACGTCCTCTCGATGAATCCACGCTTTGATTATTCTTCGTTACACTTCTCGGAGATCTAACCAAACCTAACTCCAATTCCAAATCCTTATCATTATCACCACCACCACAAAAGATCTCAGCAAAAACTGGATCCAGCTTTGATTGTAAACAATGTTGGATCGGATTATCCAACGAATCCGCCATAGATCCATCTGAAATCAGAGACTCTAAAGCTGATTTCAATCGATTGAAGAGCCAGAGAGACTCAGATTTCGTCACGGCTTCGTCTAGAATCGCGAAATAAGAAAAGAAACCATCGATGATCAAAGCGTAAGTTCTCTTGTGAACTGTATGAGAGATCATTGAATGATGAGGAGGTACGTTCTCAATACATCTCAAAGCTAAATCTTCGATTCCTCGCTCTTCCTTTGAAGCGAACTCTGCGAGGATCACTGTTCCTTTCGCAATGCAAGAGTACAACAACAGACGTGGATTCGAAATCATTCTCGAGATCGAGATCGAGATCGAGCAAACAAAAAAAAAAAAAAAATCCGAAATCAATCAGCAGAATAAAATAAAGCGATCTCGATCAGTAATTTTCTATTTTAATTTGTTAAGAGATCCATCTTCTTGTTTGCCATAATAATTTTTTTAGAACCAGTATGTAAATATATGATCCCATTAATAACATAAATTAATAATTATATAAATTTTCATATATATATATATACAATATAATTTTATTTTTATGAATTTATGTTAGAATTCATAAATAAATTTTTTATACAAGAAAATATTATGTTGTATTTTAAACTATCTTATTGTTATAATGTAAATAAAATTTTCATAAAATAAAACAATTTTTATATAAATTTTTAAATTATAAATATGCATAATTTTTATTTCAATAGTTGTATAAACTGTTTAAATATAACAATTAAGGTTACTAATCATAAATTTAAAATTTATGTTAATTATTTATATAAGTGAATTCATCTATAATCTTTGTTATTTATTATCAAAATAATTTTATTTTATTTTAAATTTTAAACTTTCAAGTCCAAAACTATTAAAATTTATAATATCCAATACATTAATTTTATTTAGATAAAAAAATTTTAATTTATTTATTTTTAATTTTTGACAAAAAATCTCTATAAATTAATAAATATTATTTTATACTATAAATTAATATCATGGTCTCAATATTATTAATTTATAGAGGTTTTACTGTATAGAAGTAAAACTAAATAAAACACTCGAATTCCAAGAATAATGGTAGAAGTCAATTCTAATGATATTCCTAAGTCATAAACAATGAAGAAAATAGAAGTCATAAACAATTGTTACCCAAGTCATAAACAATTAATGAAGAAAAAATAAGTCATAAATAAATATTCACCGGGTCGTAAACAATTAAGAAAGAAAAAAAAGAAATTACAATATACCAATTTTTTACAATTCGGACGTTTGAGCCCTTGACTTATCTGGTCAATTAATATTACGTATAATAAACAAAGACCAACAATTGCAATAAACGATTTTTTGTGATTTTTCTTAAATCCTAAATTTTCTATATCGTCTGGTAAAAAAGACAAACGGACTAACTAAGAAAAAATTAAAATTATCAAAACAAATATATATCATTTATAACCTAAATATATACATCTACGCGAATGCATACTTTTTTTTTTTGTTCTGTAAGTACCATGAATGAATGCATGGCCTGTCCAACGAAAATGGTGGCAATAGTATACGACTTTAGAAAACCCATGTTAGGTAAATTATAACTCATCATATGATAAGAATAAAAAACATGACACACTAAAATTTCTCCGCTTCTCCATTTGTCATCACCGTTCACACCAAGTTCAAAGGAATCCATCATGCCCAAACGCCAAGAGCTTGACGATGATGTTCTAAATGGTACGTTTTAATAAATTTTAGAATGTAATTAATTTAGGTTGTTGGTTTATGAGTAGGATGTATATTGTTTTCAGATAGATTAATATAGTGTTCACTATTTGGTCTTAGAGAAATCCCCCATATCAGAAAAGAAGTCGTTATATTATATCATTGGTACTCGTTATAAAAATATTGGGTTGGTATTAGAATGTCAAGAAGAAGAAATTATCATATTTTCCTTTTAATTGTGGGAATATTCCCCGAGTATTAAACATTGAAGAAAATAAGAAATTACAATAACAATTTCTTATAATTCGGACTTTTGAATCCTTGACTTATCTGGTCAATTAATATTACGTATAATAAACAAAGACCAACAATTGCAATAATCTATTTCTTGTGATTTTTCTAAGAAATACAGCACCCAAAAAAAAAAAAGAGATGGTAAGCAGGTCGTGGGCATATAAATAAGTGTCCTCTGTTCATCCGTTTGTCATCATCAAATCATCAACCTCTTAAATGGACCAACCCATTACGCATAACCCTGATTCCACTGAGTTAATTGGTGGCGGCAGCCCTAATCATGTCGACGAGCCCGTTGACTCCCACAGTCCTGAAGCAGGTTTAAATCTTAAAACATCGTAGATTCATATATGCGCGGCTGTTATTGATTTGGTTGGTCCATATATATTTATTACGATATGTAAATTTGTTGACCACTATTTTTTTGTTCTGCGAAGACATTATAACAAAACAAAAATTATATATGAAACAAATAGCTAACGACAGTGAACCATGTATTAGAATGCAAGTCATGCTACTAAGCTTATCCAACGCTCATGTCGCACTATGGTAGTATATACACTACAAGAAAAATACCGTAAAACTGACGGCCAATTCCGTCGGATTTGGCAAAATCCGTCAGAAATCCGTCGGATTTCTGATATTTATAAACCGACGGATTTCCGACGGATCTAAAACCGACGGAATTCCGACGGATTTACCTACACAATTCCGACGGATTTAAAACCGACGGATTTCCGACGGATGAAAAACCGACGGATTTCCGACGGAATTGTTTATTTTTTTTTAAATTATATAATCAAATTTTTAAAAATAAATTTATTAATTTTAAAATTTTGTTTTCTAATATAAATTAAAATTAAAGAAATAATAATTAAAAAATAATGCAATAATTCAAATAAAAATTCAATAGTTATAAAATAATTCAAATAAAAAACAAAAAAAAAAACTAAAACAAACTAAAACTACGATGGCGGGAATCGGGAAAAGAATTCCTCCATGCGTTGCTGCAATGCTATGTGATCCGCCTCCAATTTGCGGGTTTTCTCGCGTTCCACTTCTTGTTGGAGGCGATCCGCTTCTCGTTGGAGGTGATCCGCTTCTCGTTCTTCTGCGAGGTGTTGCAGCTGCATCTTCATAGCGTCCATCTCAGTGTCTCGTTGTGCGAGCTGTGCCCTAAGATCGGGAGAATCGCCGTAGAAACGCGAAGTTGCAGAAGAAGATCCGTCGTCCGGAAGACCAAATACACGACCTTTGGTCTTTGGAGTACACTGCGATATGAAACGAAAACTTTGTTAAAAATTAGAAATTACAAAAAAATAATTTAAATATATATTTTACTTACCTCATAGATGAATTCGTTAATCTTCTCCAACGGAACTTCGGTCATTGGAGGTTCGCCGGTGAGTGGTGAAAGGAAGAGTGTTCCTTCATCTTCGTGACGTTGTCAATAATCTCCCGAGCCATCGGATCTTGGATTTCATGGGTCTTCCTGCTGGAATGCGTATCCTTAAGCAATTTGAGAGTGAAAGGTTGGACACCGTCTTCCCAAAACTACAAAAATGAAAATTTAGTAAAATATAAAATTATAAAACTAAAATAACAATATTTTAATTAAATAAAAAACTTACTAGTTGTTTGGCCCGTGTGACCAAACTAACCGCTCCTAGATTGTGTGTCGCCTTGCCTCTTCCTCTGCGACCGCTGTTTCGGCACGCAGAATGAGTTGTGGAGCTTGTCTTGGTAGGTTCTTCACTCCAATAAGTGCATAACCCGCTCCATAGGCTCGGGTTGGAAACCAACTCCCTTGGGACATCATTCTTGTGCCACTTCTCCTTCCACTCGTTCAGCTTCCATGAATACATTCTCGATGCTTTTCTATTGAAGCATTGTCTAACCGTGGCGGTCATGTGGCTGTCCCAATTAAATTCTTGCTGCAAATCAAAAATTAAATTAAAATAAACTATATTAAATAAAAGTAAAAAAATTTCAAATATGAGGTACTTATCGCAAATTAGCGAAACCACAATTCCTGATCCGCCATCGGCATTTGGCTGTACGTCGGGTACGGATGCCGAAGCATTCCATTGAGCATCCGGTTAATGGACTTGGAAATCCCATTTCCGGAATCACCAAACCTACAAAACAAATTATTGCAAATAATTTGAATTGTAACTAAAGTAATAATAGTAAATAAATATTAAAATTCTTAAAATTTTAAAAAACTGACCATGTGTCTCTGCCTTCGCAATCTAGATGGAGATGAGGCAATCTATCTGGTCCTGGTTGAGCGACAAAGTCCTCGACGCTCATCTGCGTCGGTGCAGTAGGTGAAGGCATCAGCGTAGGCGCTGTCTCCGGGATATGTGTCTCCGATGTAGGAGAACTCCTCGAACCGGAACTATCTCTCTGTCGACTACTACGTCTGCCGCCGCGTGAATGGTAGTACTGACCGTAATTCCTAGAAAAATTAAAAAAGAAATCAAACATTATATGAAAAAAATTATACATCATCAAAATAATAAAAAATTATCAAAAAAATATTTTAAATTCATTATTAGTCCAAAACAATTATACATTTATAAAAGAATGAATAATTTATGGAAATACTTATAAATTACTAAAATCATCATAAATTTATATTTATAAGTATTAATTCGAAAACAATTATAAAATTGTAAATCCATGATTTATAAAAGAATGAATAATTCATCGAAATAATTATAAATTACTAACATGATTAAAAATAATCAAAAAAAATAATCATAATTTTCTAAAAATAATAATTCATACCAAAATTAAGAAAATTTTAATGCATGAAAATAATTATAAATAAGTTAAATAAATAAATTAATTAACAAAACAAATAATTTCAATAAACATAACAAAACTTAATACTAATTAACATAATAATTCAACCACAAATTCTCACAAATCTAAAATTCCAAATCAAAATCATTTATCTAACAATCCATGTTATAAAGTAGGTAAATCCTAAAACTAACAAACCAAATCCTAAATCTAACATTACAAACCTAATTCTAACAATTCTAATTTTCTAAACCAATCAATCTAATTCAAAACCTAACAATCCATAATATAAACTTAAGAACTTACAAGTTTGAGGGATTTTGAGACATTGGGATGAAGGATCGGACTTACTAATGGAGATTTGGTGATTTTAGGGTTTTTAAGTTTTTTGGAAAGTTTCTGCGAAAGTGAGGAGGAAGAAGACGAAGTCGGAATATATTACGATATTTCCGACGGATATATCCGTCGGAAATCCGTCACTTTAAAAAAAATTAAATTATGCACGTTCTCGATAAGATTTCGGGAATGTTCGCGCCTAATTTTTTGCGAATCCATCAGAAATCCATAGGAAATTTAGGTTTCACGGGAAACGAAAAGATATTCGCGGTTACATTTTCATTATCCGTCGAAAATCCGTCGAAAATTTAGGCTTCGCGGGAAACGAAAATATAAATATGCATGTCTTCTGATTGGCCAGTCAAACCTTAAATGGGGACACGTGTTACCACAAAACCGTCGGAAATCCGTCGGAAATTTCCGACAGATTTTTGACAGGTTTGTGGTTTTAGTGGTTATTTACGCACCGTTTCAGTAAACATATGTTTTTAGTTTTATAAATTCATGATTGCAAACACAAATAACTTATAGAAATCTTTCATTTGTCAAATTTCAAAAGTTTATAAGATTATTTCGTTTTTGGTAAACTTGTATGTTAACTATACGTTTATCTATCAAACACTTTCGGTCGAACCATGTCGACCAACAGAAACTTTTGAAAATATGTTATATATCACATAATTTAGTTTATTTTGTCAAAGTTTGTTGTTAACATTGTCTTGATGTACAAGAAATTACAAATTAACCATGTTACCCCCAAAACCGTCAGAAATCTGTCAGAAAAACCGACGTATTTCTGACGGTTTTAAGGTTACACGTGTCAATAAAAATTAAATTAAAAATATATCCAAATCCGTCAGAAATCCGTCGGTTTTTCCAACGGATTTCCGACGGTTATGGGTATTTTTTACGAAAACACGTGTTCGTGTTTAGCGTTTTAAATTATCTTTCCGTCGGAAATGAGTTTATTTGTGGTTTAATGGTTATTGTGAATTTTTGGTTTAATGGTTATTGTGTAAATTTCGTTTAATTTTTATTGTGTATATTTGGTTTAATGGTTTATGTTTATATGTGGTTTAATGGTTATTTACTTCTAACAATAAAAAAAATATAAATATATATTTTAATTTGGTGACTCTTCATAAATCATAAGTCTTTCACTCTCGTGCTCTTCATCTTCTCCTTCTCTGTTTTAACTTAGGGAATATATATTTCTGGAAAAATCTAACTTTATTAAAACTTGTAAAAATATACAAAGCTCAAGTTGAGCTTATAAAATGGTCGTTAGCTGTGGTCTTCGAGGACATATGGTTTACACCGTAATGTCAAAATTAAATAAAATACAAAAAAACAAATTTACCCCTTTCTGTAAAAATAAAAAATAATACAAAACACACATATAACTAATCTTCATCAGATGATGATGTTGATCCCTCAGATGGAATTGAGTCTGAATCCTCATAAAATTCACCTTGTTCTTCTTCTGATTCGGAAAAAACTAAACCAAATTGTGTGAAATCAACAACAAGATCCAGATCACAAGAAAGCTCAACTGGATCCATTGGAACAACTTCTGCTAGCTGTAAAGCATCATGTTCTGCAACTCCATAAATTCTTCCTCTCGGGGTCACTGTAGTATCTGTGTGCCAAGGATCTGTCTGCCGTGTAACTCGAGAGTAACGAATATAGCACACCTAAAAAAAAACATATAAATTTTGTAATTATTATAACAAAACAATGATTATGCCATATTAATTACACTAATATTTGTACCCTACCTGCTCAGCTTATGATCCTAGAATGAACGGGTCATACGTTTCTAGTCTCTGACTTGAATTAACAGACGTAACACCACATTGGTCCACATAAAGCCCACGACCGAGTGTTGAATCATACCAATCACACTTGAAAACAATGCACCTCAAGTCTAACATTTCTGGGTACCGCACTTCCAATATTTCCTGAAGAACGCCGTAATAAACATCATTACCAGATTTCACTTAAATACCAGAATCTGAAGTTTGCCTTGTCTTTCTCTCGTCATGAACCCTAAACCCATATCCCCGACTGCAGTATCTAGGATAAGAAGTTGAAATGTAGTTTGGACCATTAACAAATTCCAATAACCATGTGGGAAATGTCCATCATGCTTCTTCCTTCGTAAACCTACAAAAATAAGTTACAAATTAGTATTAAAAAAAATATTTATTAAATGATTTAGCATTTTTAAACACTTACGTAAAACTGCAACCAAGGCATAAAATCCTCCTCCTTATGGACTTGAAGCTCGTCTTCTGTCTTATCCATATAAGTACCGCGTAATAATGCCATATAAATCACATTTGAAAACCAAAATTGTTTACAAGTTAATAATAACATATAAAATAATCAATTATACATTAAATGGCACAAAAGAATTTTTGTTTACCTTTCGTATTCCGTAATTTCTTCACAATTGGTTAGGATATACGTATACAAGTGTTTAAACTCCTCTTGAGATAATTTACGCCTTTTTCCTTTGCCACTAGCTCGCCCAACTTGAGAAAATAACTCTAGAACAACGACGGGGTAAATCGTTATCTCATTACGATCATCATGGCGACTAGAACGTCTACTCTTCGTACAAACTTCTGACGGGAAGTAATATTTGGCAAACTGTGAGGCTTCTTCGTTGATGCTATGGGCGATAATAGATCTTTCTACTCTACTCAAATTCTTAACCTTTTTCTTCAGATGAAACATATACCGCTCAAATGGATACATCCAACGGTATTGAACAGGGCCTCCTAGTTCTGCTTCTCATGGGAGGTGGATCGGAAGATGTTCCATCACATCAAAGAAAGATGGTGGAGATATCTTCTCTAAATTACAAAGGATCACCGGGATATTGGCCTGTAAATTTTGGATTCCCTCAACAGTAAGTGCTCTTGTGCATAAATCGCGAAAAAAGCACCTACTCCTGCAATTGCTTGGTGGACGTCTTTATGAAGAAGATGAGCAAAAGCAAATGGAAGAAGCCTTTGCATCACAACGTAACAATCATGACTCTTCATTCCAGTAAACTTTCCTTCTCCATAATCGATGCAGTTACGCAGATTAGATGCGTATTCATCAGTGAATTTCACATCGTCGTGAATCTAATCAAAAAATTTTGTTTTCTTTGCTGCTTCTAACCGGTATAATGGAAATGAACATTGACCATTTGGGAGCACTTCAAAAAAACCTCGATCGCAATATGCTGGCAAGTCTAATCTAGATTTCGTATTGTCTTTCGTCTTCCTTTGGACGTTTAAGACAGTGTTCATGATGTTCTCAAAGAAGTTTTTCTCAACGTGCATCACATCAAGATTATGCCGCAATAAATAGTTTTTCCAGTAAGGCAAATCCCAAAATATGCTCTTCTTGTGCCAACTATGAAATTAACCGACACCATAAATAGGTTCATGTCCATTACCCCCACAATAAGGAGTCATCTCAGCACCAAAATCTCTCAACTGCTCCAATAAAGTCTCAACGTTTATCTCAGGCGGTGGACCATTAAAAACTTGCCTACCCTTCGTAAACATTGTTCTCGAACGACGATACGGATGATCACTCGGTAAAAATCTTCTATGATAATCAAACCAACAACTTTTGGAATGCATCGGTGTTGTCTTGGCAATACGGACACGATAATCTCCCATGTGTTATCCATCCAGATAACATACCATATCCTGGAAAATCGCTTATGGTCCACATAAGCACCGAACACATCTTAAAATTTTGCTGGGTTGAAACATCGTACGCTTCTACACCATGCTCCCATAACATTTGTAAGTCATAGATCAATAGCTAGAGGAATATATCAAGTGATCTCTTCGGATGCTCTGGGCCGGGAACAAGAATCGAGAGATATAAAAACTCTCTACGCATGCACAGAGATGGAGGCAAATTGTAAGGGGTTACAATTACGGGCCATAACGAATACTTCCTTCCATGCTTCCCAAATGGGTTAAAACCATCTGTACATAACCCGAGGTACACATTCCTTCGCTCATACGCAAAATCCGGATACAATGATTGAAAATGTTTCCAAGCTTCTGCGTCTGAAGGATGTGTAATATCTCCATCTTGACGATGTTCTGCATGCCATCTCATTGGCTCTGCAGTGCGCTGGGAAGTATATAACCTCTTCAACCTCTCTGTTATTGGTAAATACCACATACGTTTATATGGAATTTGAATTCTGCTACTACTTTCCTGATACTGTGGTTTACGATAAAATCGACATCTTTTGCGGTTTTTATCTTCACTCCAATATAGCATACAGTTGTCGATACACACATCTATTACCTTATACGGTAAACCAAGACCAGATACAAGTTTTTGTACCTCGTAGTATGATCCGGGTAAAAGATTATTTTATGGCAATAAATCTTTCACCCAATCTGTTATCGTATCAACGCACTCCTCTGCCAAATTGTAATCCGTCTTAATCGTCATCAATCTACATGCAGATCATAAAGGCGAATGACCTTCTTTACACCCTTTATATAGTGGCTGCTTTGCAGCATCTAACATATCAAAAAATCTTCTTGCTTCTACATTAGGTTCTTCGAACCTATCTTTTTCTTCACCGCTAAACTCGACATTCTCTCTAAACGCATCATTCACCATCTGCACGCTCCCTACACCTACATCTACTTCCGTGCTACCTCCTAAACAATATGAGACAGTTGGTTCACTAGTACTACTATACTCAACATTTGTTTCTCCATGTAAATACCATATCTTGTAACCCGACGTAAACCTATTACTATACAAATGATGCCAAACTATCTCAATCGCAACATTACGAGAGTTCCTACAAATTGAACATGGACATTTTAACTTACCTGATTTTTGAACACGTGGTTGCTTTCCCGCCACTTCCCTGAACTCGTATATGCCTCGTGCATACTCCTCGTTCAAGTTGTTCGTCTCCGGATCCATCAATGGTTCGTTCATCCATGATCAAAAATATCTAAACATATTTTTCACTTTTTTTTAGAATTCGTATTAAGTAAACAAGAAATGAGAGAGAGATATGAAATTAAGCTTGTTGTGTAATGGGATGGAGGAAGGGAGAAACATATTTATAAACTCGTTTCCGTCGGTTTACAACGATAAATTCAACGGCTACATTAACGTTCATATTATCCGACATATTTCCAGAAGCCGTCAGAAATCCGTCGGAATATAATGGCATGGATATCCGTCAGAATATAACGGCATGGATTTCCGTCGGAAATTCCGTCGGAAATACGTCGGAATTTTCCGACGGAACTATATTACCAGAATTTTCAAATCTCGGAAATCCGTCGGAAAGCCGTCGATTTTTTCCGACGGAATTATTGTCCGTCGGAAATTTTGTCGGTTTTGCGGTAGATTTCTTGTAGTGATATTTAATATTTTACGAGTAGTATTGTTTAGAGTTACATTGTAATTTAGTTTGGATGAAAGAGTTTCATTTAATTCCTGATTTGAGCATGCACTTATATATGTAAATGAAAACAGACAAACAGAAGCTTAATACTATAATGAAAACCTCAGCAAGAACTTATCGGGGAAAAGAAAACCTACGCAAGAACTAAAATAAATTGTGTTGATTATTTTTTGAATATCAATAAGTTGGATGTATTCGGGGAAAAAAAGCAACGAGTTACGTTGGATCATGGATTTATATTACTCTGAGTTGACCTGAGTTTTATAAAAAGTAATAGTTTTTGGTGTCAGTGAGATTAGTAGATCTGGCATGCATGCATGGAGCACGTTAATCTGGGAGATAATGTGAAGCAAGCTAATTTCGGAAAACCAGGAGAATATCATATAATTTTTTCTTTTGAATTATCAGAATCAAGATATTTCCTTGAATCCAAATTTGTAATATTATTAGTACATTCGCAGGAAATCATCAGATAAACGACAGCAACGAGAATAGAGAAGAAGAGCCAGGTCGGGATGGCGAAGACAATAGAAGACCCTATGAGGCGCTAGGCTGTGAGGCGCTCAAGGTGATAAAGGAGCAACAGACTCATAATCTCTATTGCCCAAAGTGTACTTGTAACATCACCCAAACTGCTCAACTCTTCGAAATAGGACAACAACCTCTCGTACTTTGGGTCCCTCTCGTCTTCCCTTCCTTTTCTCTCTCATTGTTCCGTTACAATTGGGGAGGTAAATATACAAAATGTCTTCAGTTTTTAATTTTTAATTTTTATTTCAAAAAAAATATATATTATCCATTCCATGCAATCAAACATAATTATAGTGATTAATTTAGTTATAAGAAAAAAAGAATTCAACTAACAAAAGTTGTTTATTTCAAAATCCTACTAATCAAAACAACAATTGTCAAGAAATTTGGATATTAACCATTGAATAAAAAAAAAACCTAAAACTTTAAATTATCATTGAAGAGCAAGTAAATTTCACCATTATATCACAACTCTTTGCTTTACGATTGAGACATCTTGATGTAGTAACATGACCAATCCTCCCATCGCTGTTTACAGGGCTATGGACGAAACTCAAAAACCTTGTCCCGAACTGTTTGCCATGGCTCAGTCTCACTTCTCTGCGGTTTCTATTGGTTGCGGTTCTACTGTTGCTAGCAGTCATTGTTCTATGGTTCTCGCCTTCTCTTTTGCTATTGCCAGGGCCGATTTTTCCTCTACCACGGCCAGGCCCGCCTTCTCCTTCGCCATTGCCAGAGCCAATTTCTCCTTTGTCACGGCCAGACCTGCTTTCTCCTTTGCCATTGCCAGGGCCGATTTCTCCTTTACCACAGCCAGGCCCACCTTCTCCTTTGCCATTGCCAGGGCCGATTTCTCCTCTGCCACGAGGCCGCTTTCTCGCTTCGCCATTTCCAGAGCCGATTTCTCCTCTGCCATGGCCAGACCTGCCTTCTCCTTTGCCATTGCCAGGGCCGATTTCTCCTTTACCACAGCCAGGCCCATCTTCTCCTTTGCCATTACCAGGGCCAATTTCTCCTCTGCCGCGGCCAGGCTCGCCTTCTCCTTCGCCATTGCCAGAGCCGATTTCTCCTCTGCCACGGCCAGACCTGCCTTCTCCTTTGCCATTGCCAGGGCCGATTTCTCCTTTACCACAGCCAGGCCCACCTTCTCCTTTGCCATTACCAGGGCCGATTTCTCCTCTGCCACGGCCAAGCCCGCCTTCTCCTTCGCCATTGCCAGGGCCGATTTCTCCTCTGCACGGCGGACACGCTCTCCTTTGCCATTGCGTAGGCGATTTCTCCTTTACCGCAGCCCACCTTCTCCTTTGCCATTACCGGGGCGATTTCTCTCCTGCCGCGGCCAAGCCGCGCTTCTCGCCCGCCGTTGCAGGGCGATTTCTCCTTTATCACAGCCAGGCCCATCTTCTCCTTTGCCATTGCCAGGGTCGATTTATCCTCTACCACGGCCAGGCCCGCCTTCTCCTTCGCCATTGCCAGAGCCGATTTCTCCTTTGCCACAACGAGACCTGCCTTCTCCTTTGCCATTGCCAGGGCCGATTTCTCCTTTACCACAACCAGGCCCACCTTCTCCTTTGCCAATACCAGGGCCGATTTCTCCTTTGCCACGGCCAGCCCTTTTCGCCGCCCGTTTCCAGGCAATTTCTCTCTCGGCAGACTGCCTTCTCCTTCGCCATTGCCAGGGCCGATTTCTCCTTTACCACAGCCAGGCCCATCTTCTCCTTTGCCATTGCCAGGGTCGATTTATCCTCTACCACGGCCAGGCCCGCCTTCTCCTTCGCCATTGCCAGAGCCGATTTCTCCTTTGCCACAACGAGACCTGCCTTCTCCTTTGCCATTGCCAGGGCCGATTTCTCCTCTGCCACGGTCAGGCCCGCCTTCTCCTTCGCCATTGCCAGAGCCGATTTCTCTTTTGCCACGGCCAGACCTGCCTTCTCCTTTGCCATTGCCAGGGCCGATTTCTCCTTTACCACAGCCAGGCCCACCTTCTCCTTTGCCTTTGCCAGGGCCGATTTCTCCTCTGTCACGGCCAGACCTGCCTTCTCCTTTGCCATTGCCAGGGCCGATTTCTCCTTTACCACAGCCAGGCCCACCTTCTCCTTTGCCATTGCCAGGGCCGATTTCTCCTCTGCCACGGCCAGGCCCGCCTTCTCCTTCGCCATTTCCAGAGCCGATTTCTCCTCTGCCATGGCCAGACCTGCCTTCTCCTTTGCCATTGCCAGGGCCGATTTCTCCTTTACCACAGCTAGGCCCATCTTCTCCTTTGCCATTACCAGGGTCGATT
>CM051386.1:5726087-5751087 GCA_028015245.1 Cardamine occulta | reverse complement strand
TATCCTCTACCACGGTCAGGCCCGCCTTCTCCTTCGCCATTGCCAGAGCCGATTTCTCCTTTGCCACAGCCAGACCTGCCTTCTCCTTTGCCATTGCCAGGGCCGATTTTTCCTTTACCACAGCCAGGCCCACCTTCTCCTTTGCCATTGCCAGGGCCGATTTCTCCTCTTCCACGGCCAGGCCCGCCTTCTCCTTCGCCATTGCCAGAGCCGATTTCTCCTCTACCACGACCAGACGTGCCTTCTCCTTTGCCATTGCCAGGGCCGATTTCTCCTTTACCACAGCCAGGCCCACCTTCTCCTTTGCCATTGCCAGGGCCGATTTCTCCTCTGCCACGGCCAGGCCCGCCTTCTCCTTCACCATTGCCAGAGCCGATTTCTCCTTTGCCACGGCCAGACCTGCCTTCTCATTTGCCACGGTCAGACCTGCCTTCTCCTTTGCCATTGCCAGGGTCGATTTCTCCTTTACCACAGCCAGGCCCACCTTCTCTTTTGCCATTGCCAGGGCCGATTTCTCCTCTGCCACGGCCAGGCCCGCCTTCTCCTTCGCTATTTCCAGAGCCGATTTCTCCTCTGCCACGGCCAGACCTGCCTTCTCCTTTGCCATTGCTAGGGCCGATTTCTCCTTTACCACAGCCAGGCCTACCTTCTCCTTTGCCATTGCCAGGGCCGATTTCTCCTCTGCCACGGCCAGTCCCGCCTTCTCCTTTGCCATTGCAAGAGCCGAGGCGGCATCTATCTGAAAAAATACGTTGGGTCATACATTTCATGAGTATCAAGTACCTTTATGTATTCTCGTTGTTGTTCCTTACCATTCTTGCTCTTCCATGGCCTTCAATTTACTTCACAATCATATATCTGATAAAGAAAATTAAAAGAGGTAGGAGACTTGTGATTCTTTTTCTTCCCTTTTCTCATTCCCCTCAATTCTCTGATTCCAAACTTTGTTTCTAATCTTGTTTTCCTTCATTTTCTTATTTTTAGTTTGGCCTCCAGCCCCGACCCCGCCTCGAGTTCAGCTTTTGCCTCCAAATCCAGATCCGGGTCTGGATTCGGCTACGACTTCTCCTCCTCTCCCTCCTCTTTCTCTCCCTCGTCCTCCACCTCCACCTGTGTGGAGACGTATTGTGGTTCTAATTCAAAACCTCATACCAAGAGAGCTAGACATCTTGAAGAGTATTGTGTACGGAGGTCTAATCGAATCCATCACAAGCCTCGGTGTAGTATCCTCCGCTGCCGCTTCCGGAGCTTCAACTCGTAAGTACCACATGAACACATTTCTTCATACATCTCAATTCAAATTAATATTGTCTTTCTTGCAGTCAACGTTCTCGCCTTGGGGCTAGCCAATTTATTCAGTGGCCTTTTTCTCATCATTCACAGCGTAAGTACAAGTTTTGCTTCCTCTCTTCTTTTTTTTGCCTGCAAAAAAGTTTGAAGACTCGATGAAGTTTATTAAAAAAAACAGAGCAGGTGCTCTGTTTTCTTATGTGTCTCATCCACACTTACAAAAGAAGATAATATTTTTGGCAGCTATATGGACTCGTAACGTCTCAATCACAATTTCAAAATGCGAATGCGAACATCGATCCTATGATAAATGTGGTCGCAGAAGATCCGTACCAGAACCTGCTGGGAAACAGAAGGAAGGTCAAGCTCCATTGCTTCGTTGTTTTGGTTTCCTTCATCTTCTTTGGTGTGATCCCTCCTCTCTTCTACGGCCTCTCTTTTAAAAGAACCGACAAGGGACATTACAAAGCTGAGGTTGTTCTAGCTGCTTCTCTGGTTTGCGTCATCTCTCTATCCTTTGCCAAAGCTTACGCTTTCGGAATGAGAAAACTCAAGACCGTTGCTGAATACACCGGAATGGCTATTGGAGCTTCAGCGCTTTCATTCATTGCCAGCCAAATCGTCGCTGATCTGTTTGAGAAGTATGGCTTTCATGAATTTGCCTCTGATTACCGAAAAGGGTAATTTCCAGATTGTAGAAGAAGTTTTTAATAAAAGAACAACAAAGCTACGTAAGAGTTGTTCTTTAGCTTTATTTCTTTCTTTCATTTAACTGAATCTTCGTTTTTCTTGTACACGAACTTGTTTTGTTTCTACGTAAACAAAAAAGTTCGATTATTTTTGTTAATCAAGAATTATCAGTTGTTTTTTAACTTTTACATATTAACAAAAGACATTGGCAAAAGAAAAGACAAAATATTGGTTATGCATAAAATAAAGAACGTGGAACTCGTGGAATTAAAAAATTCAGATCAAGACAGAGAGTAACCATAAATTGTAATGACATGGTTCTGCATCTCATCTTTGTTTGTCTCCGATGGAACCCACCACGAACCCGACTCCCATTCCAAGCTCCGACGGCGATGATGTCCTTACCGATGAATTGATTGAACTAGCCAAGGACTCGCCACACGACAGCGACAAGGAAGATGGCGTTGACTTCAGCAAGGAACAAGGTCGTCTGATAATCATTATTCACTTGTGATTAATTACTTATAAGTTCCTAAATATTTGGTCTTTTTCAATTTGTTACTAACAAAACGAAAATTATATCAAGGTTCTACTTCTATATCCTGATCATTATTTTGACAAGAAAACAGGTTTGTTCTGAGTTTTGATTCTGCGATGAACCCTAATTAAGTTTGGTTCTTAACAAAGATTCTTGATTATGCTAGACAACCAAAAAGATCACCTAACTCCCATAGATCATCATCAAGATTTTGACAATAAAAAAGGTTTTCTCTGAATGCTGATTCTGAGATGAATCCTAATTAAGTTTGGTTCTTAACAAAAATTCTTGATTATGCTAGACAACCAAAAAAATCATCTAACTCCGATGTTACCACGGGAGCAACCTTCCAAGCATATTGTCAATAAGGAAATTCATGAAAATGCAGAGATGGGCACACCAGCAAATATTGAAGCAGAAACTGTGTTGCAACCGAATGCTGAACCAGAGCTTCCTAATAGTGTTGAACCACGCAAAGGCGGTAGTAAACTGGAAATCCTGAAAAGTGTTGTGTATGGAGGTCTAACAGAATCCATCACAAGTCTTTGCACCGTAACATCTGCAGCCGCATCAGGTGCTTCAACTCGTAAGTGATCTCCCATCTCTCTGAGGCATTTCATCGAACACTATCAATGCATAAAACATATTTAATGTCTTTGCTAGTAATACAGTGAACATTTTGGCCTTGGGAGTTGCCAATTTATCAAGCGGTCGTCTTCTAACAGTTCACAGCGTAAGTGATCTTTCTAGTCTGTAATAAAACATCTCTACTTAACACTCATAAAATTGATCAAAGACGCCATCTTTTGCAGCTCCAAGAACTAATAAACGAGAAACCCAAAATAAAAATCAGCACTGATGATCAGAAACATTCGGAAGCAGCAGATGGAGAAGAAGTAGAAGATCAGTACGAGGAAGTTCTCGGAAGAAGAGAGAACTCGAGGCTTCACAGAGTGATCGCAATCACTTCTTTCGTCATCTTCGGCTTGATCCCACCTCTAGTATACGGATTCTCGTTTCAAAGAAGAATCGAAAAGAAGCAAGAGTACAAGGTTTTAGCTGTTTACGCAGTGTCTCTACTCTGCGTCGTTTTACTCTCAATTGCGAAAGCTTATGTCTCAAAGAGACCAGAGTATCTCAAGACTCTGTTCCGGTACACGACAATGGCGACGACGGCGTCGGGATTTTCTCAATTTGTGGGATACTTGGTAAGTCAATGGCTTGAGAAAAGCGGGTTTTATGATGATTCTCCCCAGAGTCGACCACTTTGAGATACTTGTCCTTCTTCGTCTTCACTTCCACGTGTTTTTTTTCTTACCTTTTGTGACCCAATTTGATTTTCCTTAAAAGATAATAAAACCAAAATATAATTTGTTCTTATCAAAGAAAAAAAACAAAAATTGTTTTCCTAGATGTTTATGAAAAATAAGGAAAAATGGGTAAAAAAACTCTAACCTTCTTCAAAAACATTAAAAAACTCTCATCTTTTTTGTGGATTTTTAAATCTTCACATTTTAATAAATGGTGAAATAAATCCTAAGTATTATCAAAACAATAAGATAGGTAAAAAAATAGGTTTTTAAACCCTCATATTTTAATAAATGGTAAAATAAACCCTAAGTATTATCAAAACAAGAAGTACATTATTATATTAAAATATAAATAAATAAATAAATTTTGATTTAGGATTTATTTTGAGAAATTTGAGTTTGTGATTTTTTCCCCAAAATTGAGTTTTCTAACTAAAATAGTATTATAGATTAGCACATTCCGTGTTTTGATTCGAATTTGTTCGAAGTTTTTCTTTTGAATAACTAGCTAAAAGTAATTAATAATGTCACTTTTTGAAATATATTTAAGTTATATTTTAAATATATCTTAATTTTATGTTTTTAAATTTAAAATATTTTGGTGTGGAAATTTATGTATTTTCATAAGAATATAATTTTTCTGTTTGTTTTCATGTTAATAATTTTATGTGACTAAACCAAATAAATATTTATTAACATAAAATTCATATTTGATAATACTCAATAAAATTTATTTTGATATTATAGTCAAATTCATAAAATTCATATTCAATAAATTTCATTTCGGAAAATTTTAATTATTCTATTAACATAAACCATCAATATTATTAGGATATTTATTTTCGTAAAACTTATATGCATGAAATCTTTTTCAGCGGATAATCATAAATATGTATTTTTTTTAGTTTTAAATTATAAAATCATTGTCGTAAATCAATTAAAATTATGAAAACTGCTGTATATGTTAAAATGTTCCATATGTTAAATCAAAATTAGAAAAAATAGTAATGTACTAAATAAATTAGGAAAAAATAAGAAATCCAAAAATGTTAGAGAGTAAGTGATAGCTTAAGAAAATATTAACACCAGCAAAAGCAATATATATTAATATATCTTATGTACATGTATATTTTTATTTGAAAAAATAGAAAAGAAAAAGTAAATGACAATTATTTTAAAACAAATAAAAATTACAAGAAGTATGAACGGAAAATTATGAGAATTGTCATTTACAAATAAAAAGAAAGTGATATAAATGTTAAGAGGAATAATTGTTGTTTAAGAAAAATACAATGACCGGCAAAAGAAATAATAAAATATATTATGTACATATCTATTCGCAGTTAAAAAATAAATAAAATAAAAAAATCAAAAAAAGTTTAAAAAGTTTGAAAACAAATAAAAATTAAAAATATTTATTGTATTTGCTATTTGTAAATTTAAGAACCAAGCAAACGACATAGATTCCGAGAAAATCTTACTTATGTAAATAGATTTAAATTAAAAAAAATAAAAATATGAAAAAATAAAATCATATGAATTTATGTTAATAAATGTTGAACTGAATATGAATTTATGTTAATTTATGTTGAACCGAATATGAATTTATGTTAATAAATATTTATTTGGTTTCGTCACACAAACTTATTAACATGAAAATAAACAAAATTATTTTTATTATTATAAAGTACATAAACTTTTACACCAAACTATTTTTAATTTAAATACATAAAATTAAGATATATTTAAAATATAACTTAAATATTTCAAAAATGACTAATATTAACTACTTTTAGTTCGTTATTCAAAAAAAAAATTCGAACAAATTCAAATCAAAACACGGAATGTGCTAATCTATAATAATATTTTTGTCAAAAAACTCAATTTTGAGAAAAATAAATCACAAACTCAAATTTAGAAAAATATTTAATAACCCAAATTTTATTTATTTATTTCTAATTTAATATAATGATGTACTTATTTTTTGTAATAAGTAGGTTTATTTCACCATTTATTAAAATATGAGGGTTACAAACCCAAAAAAAGATGCTGATTTTTTTAATATTTTTGGAAAAAATGAGGGTTTTTTTTACCCATTTTCCTAAAAATAAAGTGGAAAGAGATGTTAGAAAATACAAACAAACAAAAATAGTTAACTTCTAATCAAAAAGGGTTATCTATAAAATTTAAATTGCAGTCGGTGTAATAAGGATTCAAATGGTGGCTGCGGATAGAGCGGAAAAAACTATCAGTAGATCAAACTATCTTTTTTTGGGGCGATTTATAGTCTGTTGCGGTCATAATTTATTTTTTTGAAAAAGCGAACCGCAGTTGGTCAGCAGCAGTTTTGTTTTATTTTTTTTTGTCCACACTACTGCGAATTATAACTTATGAATGGTAAAGATAAAATAATTTAATTCGCATCTGATTTTATCTGCTCCAACCGCTGCATCCATTCGTACTCTATCCATTCGTACTCTATCCATTCATACTCTATAATTATATTTCTCCGAGACTTACTCTCTTTCGAGATAGCTTTTGGATCATAATATATGACAAACGCGTCTTGTTTGGGCAAAGTGTTCAAGGGTGAAAAACAATTAGTTCTTATAGTTTAGTAGTGAGTGATGATTGGAAAATTTTGATATCTTATGTGTTGTTTCTGAGTGACAATTGCAAATTTGCAATGATTAGACATGGAAAATGCATATAGCATTGCGTGCAAGACAGAAGCTACAGTTAATGGCACTTAATTTTTATATTCAGTTTGAAAAACCACATTAAGCAAATGATGGCGGTTTAATGGCATTTTGTTACCATTCTAGAAGCTACAGTTCGGAATGATTAACATTTAATTTGAACTACAGTTTTTTTTTTTGATAAACTTTTTTAAACTAAAGTTTTACCAACACCTACTATTTTATTTTGTTGATTCTACTCGTATAAACATCTGGGGCAAAAATGAAGAAAACTGTATAACTATATATATTATATATGATATGAATCCATCAATGTGAACTTAAGGTTAAGTTCACATTGATGAATCATCATACTGAGTGAGGTAGATAATATATATTAAATTCAACCAAATCGAAACCTACATTTCTTTAGTTAAAATAATATTGATACTGATTTAATTAAATTGACTTCTCTAGCTAGTTTGGACACAACAAATGCATGTGGAATCAACCACGTTTATTACGTGTTTTTGGGGTATTTTGTTAGGTATTATTGATAGTAGTTACGACTTGAGGAATCAGGCGACTTGGTCAAATAATCGTGATAAACTTAAGAAATATGAATATATATATATATATATATATATACTAATGGTGATGGTGATTGATCACAACCAAATCATCAAGAAGTATCACGTTCAACTCTACAAAACGAGACAATTATCGAAACAAGCTTGTATGGAATTAAACTGTAGTTATTTATTTTATTTTATTTTTTTACCAGTAGTTAATTTGTTTGCTTTGTTTATGAATTGTAGTTAATTCAGTAGCCTATAGAGACAAATTTTACTTTTTAATAGTAAGGAAATATGGGATCTAACTTTGGTTAGCACGAGTTTGACATTTTTGAGTATGCTCTATGCCAGCAAACGTGTTGCATGCTAAATTATTTCGAATGTTTATCTATTTAGTATTTATTTCCAAGATACGACTTTCTTAATAAAAAGAAAAAAGTAAGTACAAGTTAGTAAAGAAACATTATAGTATGTGTTGTTAATTCTATTTTCTGTCGTATTATATATATGGTTGATCTTCTAAGTTCTAACTAGATAATGTTTTTGTCAACTATTTATTTGATCTAGAAATTAGAATCAAAGGGACGTCGCTTTAATTTAGTCAGGACACGAGGTCATTGTGAAATGAATGCTGTCACCCTCAATTCTGTCAGCCACGTGACAATAAATCCCTTTGAGAAGGAGACAAAATCTTCAACTAATCTGTTGTTAACTTTTACCATTAACTCAAGTACACTATTGTCCGGCGGATTAAGCGATGGTGTTTATACAGAATACTACTCTATAATGTACAGTAAGGTTAAGAATTCAAATGGTGAATCAAATTAACAAATTACATATTAACGATACTGATAAAATAAATCAAGAGCATATATATATATATATATATATATATATACATAATACTAGAATGTAGACAGTTCATACAGAATAAATAGTATTTTAAGCATCTGAATAGTAAAATTAAATTAACAAATTACATAACAACGATACTGACAAAATAGACCAAAGAGCATGTGGTCCAATGCCCTGTTGTAGTGGACCAAAATGGTTAATAATTAATAAAAGCTTAAACACATAATATATTATATTATGAGTTTTACTTAGGAAAATATAATCATACTTTTGAGTTAGTGAACCGTTTAACTTTCTAAAAATGTCTACAAATAAAAAGTTTAGCACAGTCTAGTAGTACCCACGATTTTTGTTCCGTCTGTTATTTTATTAACATACTTAATCATATTAAATTTTATGAAAATCCCACAGTGCATATTATTGAAATTAGTTTTAAATTAAAAAACTTTAATTGCATTTAAATTTTTTTAAAAACAAATACACCATTTTAGTGCAGACAAGAAAAGCTTAAACAAGTGAAAAGTTATCGTTTAAAACATCATTTATAACCCGTGATTATAATAAACGGCGAAGTCAAAACAAATAAGCATCGTCATCATCATTAGTTATAATTTATAATCCATAAGCAGAGAAATCAACATTTATAATCCTATAATAATGTTGAACAAGCGAGGAAGAGACAGAGACGACCCCATCAAATAACCTTCTCTAGAGATCTCACAATCTCTCTTTTCGATTCTTCTCTATTTTTAATCTCTTCTTTGGCCATTCCTGTCTTCCACTTTGTCCTCTTTTTCCCTTTCTAATGGGATCCGCCGCCGAAATCACGGAGCCCACCACCGGGACCGAGCAGCACGAAAAGCCAGTAAAAATGGAGGAAGAAGAAGAAGACGAACAAGTTTTTGAGCTGGAAAGGAAAACTTTTCGTCATGGAAAAGGACATGATACTAGTGCAGACACTATTACTATCACCACCACCACCAACACTAGCTCTAGGTCATCTTCTAGCTTTTCCGGTGATGGTATCCACGATTTTCACCACGGCGAAGGAGACCATAACCTAATTGTCAATTTGGAGGTCCCGGAGTCGCCGGAGCTAGTAACGGAAATTGGATTTCATGAGGAGATTCACGACGGCAACAATTCTAACGTCTTCTTCGACGGTGAACAAGGTTGGTAACAAAATCTCCGATTATGGATTCACGGAGATATTTCCCTTTTTTTGCATTATTGTTTTTGATAAAATTGTTTCCTAGCATTAATTATGTGTTGTTTCCTTATTAATTGTGAAATCTTGCGGTAATGATTCAAATTTTTTTCAAATCAAGTTAGGAGTAATTATTGGTGATTGAGTCTGAAGTTAGTGTAGGATAAGATTTTGTGATATGTTTCTTCTGGTGGTGAAGTTTTTGTCATTGTTTCGTTATTTGTCAGTGAAGGAATTTGGAAATGTCGTCACTGCGATTGGACCTACAAAGAAGGATCTTTGTTATGTTTTGAATCCAAAGGTCAGTCCAGTGTTTAGGCTTTCTTGGACCAACAATATTTTTAGCTACCAATTCATGACATCTTTTTAAAAGATTAGCTTTTTCATCTGCTGTTATTTGTGTTGTCTATTTAACCATTAAGTAAAGATAAGAGTTGTGTTTGGTTGGAGATGTCATCATATATAGTTGAGTTTTTGTTTAATTTATTGTTTAATGTTCTTTTGTTAGGTTCTGAGTCAGCTGGTGGAGAATCTGATACTCATGAGTCTCCAATTGCTGACCACTTTACTGAGGAGAAAAAGCAGTCAGAAGCTGAAAATGGTTTGATCCCTGAGAATAACAAAGTATCCCGTGAAATCGAGGAAGTGGAAGATGGTGATTCCCCTAAAGAGGTGGATGTTGTTGATCAACTCACTGGTGATGTGATAGAAGAGGAGGTGGAAATCGGAGATGTTGAAGATTATGATGTGGAGAAAGTTCTGGATAACCAAGAGACACATGATTTGTTCTGTCCAAACTGCAATTCTTGCATTACCAAAAGGGTTGTCCTCAAAAGAAGAAAAAGGAAGATCCGTCATGTGCTTGAAGATCCAAAGCGCTTGAGAGGGCCTCACGAGATTGAAACTCTTATTCATTCGGAAGACAATTTGCCAGTTACAGGTGGTGGTGAAAGCTCTGTACATGAATCGTTTATGTTCAAGTGCTTGTCATGCTTCAGCATATTTATACCCAAAGGTACACAGTTTCTTTGATATTTAAAAACTGAAGTTTCTGATCCCATCTCTTTTTGTATCCAAAGCATGCTTTTGATTTTCTGGATAAACTTTGTAGGGTTGAGTTCAAAGCCGGTTCCTCCTCCCAGTGAAGGTGTTGAGGAGTTAAAGACTCAGCCAAACCCTCAAGAGGAAGCTACAGGCGATTCCAACTGGTTCAGTTCAATATTTGGCTTTAACAATAAAAAAGGATCAGCTGTTCAGCAAGGTATTGTTTGGTTTCTTTACCAGTCTCATCAGTTAAGACATTACATTCTTTTAGTACTTCAAAACGGTGATTCCAGACTGCTAAACTTCAGTGGCTACTCCAGTGTCTAGTAGAACTAAAATTGCAATGTCTCTACTTTTTTTCTCACTATGATGATGAAGAAGGGGGTTTGTATTATTTTAACACCAGAACTAAATTTATTTATTTTCTGTTGTTAGGTGGGGAAATATCTAGTGTCTCGGAAGCTGATATGCCACGTGACAACCTAAGCCTTCCGGGAGAGGATACGACAGTCTCTACTGCAAATATCCCATCAAAAGCCCCAGCCGTTGTTCAGGCTGGTGCAGCCACTTCGGTTCAAGGTAGGGGACATTCTCTAATGTAATTGACAATTAATAAAAAAGATTTTATCTGTAGATCCTGATAGAAAGGAGAAAAAGGTAAAATCTCTAATAAATTACAGCAAATATGGTAATAAGTAGGTATATGAATCTTTTGTGTGTCTCTTAAAATGGAGATAAGAAATATCCTTCTACAACTTGACCCTTTGGTTCTTCATTATTTTTTCGAAAACATCATTGTGCAGATGTGTCAGAGATCAGTGCTTCTCAAGATAAAATACCTGTTGACACCCCTTTGATTCAAGGTACAATAAGTAACTTAGAAAGTGGAACCCATGTTCTTGTCTTGTAGTTGTTTTAGTTTTTAACGGAAGGAGTTGAGAAGCAACTTTAATCATATATAAAACGTGATAGCCAATTATTCTTCTCTTATTTAGCTTTTGCATCATTCGTTTGACTTTTTAAAAACTCCAGCACTATTTTCTTAATATCATGGCAGATGCAAACTCACACGATACAAGCAAAGTTGTCATTTTCAACAATGTAGCGACTGTTGAAGACGGGCAAAAGTTTCTGGCTCCTTTGCCAGAGGAGCAAACTCAGCAAAAGATCGACAAGGATGAATCTAGTCTGGCAGACGGAAACCACACGTCAGACAAAGGACGTCTCTCCCCGATTCAACCATCTCGTGACATGAATATATCAAGCAAAGTGACTACTGGACCCGACGGAGTAACAGTAGAAACTGTATTTCATGGAGAAGGTGCCTCTCATCTGTTTGATGGAACATACACTTCTGATACAAGAAATCCAGATTTTGGTCTGACCAAAGTAACTGGTAATCTTAATTCTGTTTATAATACCGTGAGGATATATTATTCATAGCTTTAATGCCATATACATCAAAATAAAACCGGTCTTATGTCTGCTTTGTTTAAAGATTAAGTTCTTAATGTACTGTGTAGTCATTCTCGTTATACCTTGCTAACTTTTCGCTTCTGTTCAGGAGTGATGGACACAGGTGACAGAGGAGTTATTACCAGTCCACCAAGTACTGGAATTGATATTCCACCAGTGAGTTTACTGGAAGAAGGGTCTCTAAGAGAACCATTAATGAGACAAGTTGTTCAAGGACGTAAACTAGAGATCATAAAAAGCATTGTCTACGGAGGTCTTATAGAATCCGTCACAAGCCTCGGTGTGATCTCATCTGCTGCTGGTTCTGGTGCTACAATGTGTAAGTACCGCGTTCTGTTTTCATTGTGAAACACAAAACACATTTTTCATTGCTGGAAGATCCCAACACACTCGTATGTATCGTTGTGGTTGCAGTGAACATATTGGTCTTGGGGCTTGCAAATTTGCTCGGCGGGCTTATTCTCATTATTCATAATGTGAGTGATCAATTTATCCTTTGTATGCATGAACTGGGCAATTTCAAGAAACTTACAGAGAAACTTCTTTTGCAGCTTCAAGAACTTAGAGAGGAGGAACCAAGAAGAACAACAACCGAGGAAAACCAAACTAATGGTCGAGAAGAAGAAGAAGGCCGGTATAAGCGACTCCTTGGACGAAGAGAGAATTTCACACTCCACGCATCAGTCGCAATCTTATCCTTCATAATTGTCGGATTACTCCCTCCTGTAGTCTACTATTTCTCATTCAGCAAAACACACAACAGAAACTACAAAATCGTATCTGTTTTTGGGGCATCTCTAGTATGCATCGTCTTGCTTGCCATAGCCAAAGCTCACGTGAGGACTCCGAGAGGCAGCTACCTGAAGAGTATTCTATACTACGCAACGATTGCTGTATCGGTGTCGGGGATCTCTTACGTTGTTGGTAACTTTCTGGAGCAGTTCCTTGAGAAGCAGGGATGGTCTGATGGATCTGAAACTCCGGCGGGACAAATGCTACTTTCACTTATGGGGAGAAAATCTGGCGTTGGATACTTATCATCGTAATGAAACTGAATCTTTTCTGGAGAAAGATCCAAACCACTCTCTTTCACTCTACTTTTTGAGCTTCTCGTTAGACAGAATTTTTATGTGTTAAACTTTTAGGCCAAATGTTTTGTTTTGACTTTGTGAGTGTAGTTGTTTGCAAGTGTAGGAAACGCACAAAATAATAAATGACGACGACTTGTGCGTTTCTAATAAGTTGTATCTTTATCGCTGTCAAAAATAAAAAGGTTGTCTGTTATTTTAGCGTTAAAATAGGAAAAAGAAGGTTCTACCGACAATTGAACTCGGGTTACTGGATTCAGAGTCCAATGTCCTAACCGCTAGACCATAGAACCATTTGATATGTCTTTTCCATAAAAGAGTATAAAACATGATCTGGCTTTGCCGTAAAAGTACGGTTACGTTCGCAGTGGGTTTCAACCAATAACCAATAGGCTATACCTATAAGTCTACTATATAGCCAATTAGTTGGGTTAAATGCGATTTCTTTTTAAATATTAGAATTTGACAGATGGAGTGATAACCGTCAGATTCAAATTCGAATTAAAGGGAGCCTTAGCATTTGAACGGATGAGATTTGCTCTCTCTTTCTTTTCTCTCTCATATTCAAAGATCAAAGAGGCCAACGAAGACCAAACAACAACAAAAAAGCACGCTTTTGCAGAAACGGTGACGATAGAGAGAGAGAGAGGGAAGGGTTAGAGAATCGGGGCCGATTTGGTATCCCTGCAAATTTTCAGATTTTTCTTTCATCTTCTTTCCCTTTTTTTTCCTCTCTTTCGCTTGTTTCCTTATTTGTCTTACGAATCCATTCTCAAAGATACCCAAAAGTGGTAGCGAAGCAAAGTACTGTTTTTTGGCTTTTTGATTATTTTCGTTTTCCTGTTAATCGGCGGTGAAAGAAAGCAATTTTCCTTTTCTGAGAAGAGAAGAGAGATTCTTGAAGATCGAAATAAGAGAGGAGGAAAGAGGAATTGACCTCATTTTTTTGAATTTAGGGCTAAATTGATTTTGGAAATGGAGACAGATAGTATGGATTGCGTCTCGTCGACGGGAAATGAGATCCATCATAACGGTAATGGTCCTCAATCTTACCAATTTTCTTCCACGAAGACTCACGGCGGAGCCGCTGCCGCCGTCGTTACAAATATAGTCGGTCCGACGGCGACTGCTCCGGCCACTAGCGTCTACGAGCTTCTAGAATGCCCTGTCTGTACCTATTCTATGTACCCTCCTATCCATCAGGTTAATCTCCGATGCTCTTTAGGTTTCTGGATCGGATTGTAATTTTTTTCTTCACAATTGATTAGCTTTGTGTTGTAGACTTGTTTGTTTGGTGACTAAATACGCTTTTGTGTTCTTCTCTGTGAATATGTTAACTAACATTTACTAGGCTTGATGATATAATGTGGTTGTTCGTTATGCTTCGATGTTGCTTTGTATGCTATACAATTGAGCCAGGGGATGTTCTTGATCTGAAAACTGAAAAGGATGTGTTTTTATGTTGTTGTTGCAGTGCCATAATGGACATACGTTGTGCTCGACATGTAAAGTGAGGGTGCATAATCGGTGTCCAACATGTAGACAAGAACTTGGAGATATTAGATGTTTAGCTCTTGAGAAAGTAGCTGAGTCCCTTGAGCTGCCTTGCAAGTATTACAATCTGGGATGTCCTGAGATATTTCCTTATTATAGCAAACTAAAGCACGAGTCTCTCTGTAACTTTAGACCTTACAGTTGTCCTTACGCTGGTTCAGAGTGTGGTATCGTAGGGGATATCCCATTTCTTGTAGCACATCTCAGGGATGATCATAAAGTTGACATGCATGCTGGTTCCACTTTTAACCATCGTTATGTCAAATCTAATCCACGTGAAGTAGAGAACGCTACTTGGATGCTAACCGTAAGCATCGTCCTTCTTTGTCTAGGAAAACATGATTCTCTTGAATGTTTTCGACATCGAAATTGAGAATTTCTTCTTTTGTTTCTTATTTGGGTTCAGGTATTCAATTGCTTTGGGCAATACTTCTGCCTCCATTTCGAAGCGTTCCAGCTCGGGATGGGTCCGGTATACATGGCGTTTCTGAGATTCATGGGGGACGAGGAAGATGCACGGAGCTACAGTTACAGCTTAGAGGTTGGAGGTAGTGGAAGGAAGCTAACATGGGAAGGAACCCCAAGAAGCATAAGAGACAGCCACAGGAAAGTAAGAGACAGCAACGACGGTCTTATCATCCAAAGAAACATGGCACTCTTCTTCTCTGGTGGAGACAGGAAAGAGCTTAAACTTAGAGTCACTGGTAAAATCTGGAAAGAGCAACACAGTCCAGATTCTGGGATTTGCATACCAAACCTATCTTCCTGATCATTCTTTCTTTTTCTTGTTTTTTCTCTCTCTTTGAGAATGAAAGTTGTATGATGATTCGTTTGCACTCTTCTTCTTTTTCTGTATCTAAAACATTTCATGAATGAATGTTTGATCTAAAAGCTTGAATCGGTGTTCAGATGCTCAAATCTAGATTTATACAAGCTTTGAAGATTCGAGATAAGATCAATTGGAATAAAACAATGTGATTACGATGAGTACTATGATAACAAACAGAATATTATACTCAAGTAAAATGTATGTTAAAAAACATGGAAGTGCGGGGAATCGAACCCCGTGCCTCTCGCATGCGAAGCGAGCGCTCTACCATATGAGCTACACCCCCTGTTTGATAATCGTTACCTCTACAGTAATTTCGTTGGGTTTTCTAAAATTCTGTGTGACTAACAAAACAGAACATCAAAATGTATATATGTAAGACACAATGTATGTGAATTAGGGAATATAGTCAACTGTTATACAAGTTGCCAATCAAGAAAATATTAGGAAGTTTGTGAGTGTATGTAGTAATGCATTTATATAAAAATCTATCAAAAATTTATAGTGTCAACAAATTAAAATTGAAATCACACGCTTTCATAATAATTATTATGAAAGATAAGGTCAAATATGATGTTATTCAATTCATATAAAAATTTAAAGATCTCCGATCATGATATAAGATTTCACTCAACAGGATTTCAACAAATCTTAAATTTTAACAAATCCTAAGCTTTTTAGTTTTTCTAAAGCTCTTTTTCTTCTGCAAACAAATGTTAAGCTTATAAAAACAATTTAAATTTAAATGTCCTAAATTTTATAATCTAAGTTTAGAGAATTGAAATTATACATATAATAAATAGGAAAAAAATTGAATAAGGAAAAGTTGGGAATTGAGGAAAAGGAAACCTTATAATTTGGAAATTAGAATTCGAGAGGGAATTGAAAAGGGTTTTTAACTTATAAGTTCTGTTTCTTCTCGAACTTTATTGGCCTTTATGGTCTCCCCTATAAATTACTAATCTTTGTCCATTGTAACGAGAAAAAATCATCCGATTCTTAATTCCTACGACACAGCAGAACTCAGCTAATAACGAAACCAATGGCGATTATCTCTGAGATGGAGGAAGCGAGACCCTCGACGTTGCCTTTCACTGCAAGTTTTGAATCTTCAAACCCATTAGGATTTTTGGAGAAAGTTTTTGACTTTATTGGGAAAGAGAGCAACTTTCTCAAGAAAGCCACGGCTGAGAAGGAGATCGTCGCTGCTGTTACAGCCGCGAAACAGAGGTTGAAGGAAGCGGAGAAGAAGAGAAAGGAAGAGCCCATGGAGGTGGAGAAGCCGAAAAAGGAGAGCTTGAAGCCGATAGAGCCCATGGAGGTGGATAGCTTGAAGCCCAAGGAGGAGAAAGAGGAATCAGGTCCCATCGGTAAGTCCTTTGCTTTACTTTTCTGATTATAGAAATTGGTTTTTCTGAGGTCTCTCTAGTGAAAACTTTGGTTTAGCGTTGTGTTTATGATGAATAAGGATTGAGTTTTGTTTACTCAGCTGTCTTGAATTAATGTTTGGTTCAATTGTGCTATGATGAATTAGGATTTGGAATCAGTTTTGACTTGACACTTTGTTTCAACATCAACTTGATGAAGAAAGATTTGATCTTTTAAGTTATAAGGACTAGGATTTGATCTTTTAGTCTCTCTTTTTTATGAACTAACGTCGTATTTGTTTGGTGTAGTGCCTAACAAAGGGAATGGGCTTGATTTTGAGAAATACTCATGGACACAGAATCTCCAAGAAGTCACGGTTACCATTCCAGTGCCTCTAGGCACTAAATCACGTTCTGTTACCTGTGAAATCAAGAAGAACCGTCTGAAAGTTGGCATCAAAGGGCAAGATCCAATCATCGATGTAAGTATTCCCTATTTGCAATCTTCTTGCAATGCATCTTTGATAATATATCTTTCTTTTTTGCTGGTTCATTCTTGCTAACTTCTGCGACTTTTGGATGATCACAGGGAGAATTTTTCCTTCCTGTCAAGCCTGATGACTGCTTCTGGAATATTGGTATGTGTTTTAGGTCATTGTTTAGACATTTTAACTCTACTAAACCATAGCTTGAGCAATAAGAAAGAGCAAGAAAATATAAACTAAATATGATTCTTTGGTGCAGAGGATCAAAAGGTCATATCAGTGCTCTTGACAAAGCAAGATCAGATGGAATGGTGGAAGTATTGTGTGAAAGGAGAACCTGAAATAGACACTCAGAAAGCTGAACCAGAGAGCAGCAAAATGTCTGATCTCGACCCAGAAACTCGCGCATCCATTGAGAAAATGCTGGTAAATCGGTTTCTTTCTTCCTCTGTATTATTTCTTGTGTTAGATTTATATTGCAAGATTGTGACACACAGTTTCTTTTTTCTTATTGTATAGTTTGATCAAAGGCAAAAGCAGATGGGACTCCCAACGAGTGGTGAGATAGAGCAGGAAGATATGATGAAGAAGTTCATGGGTCAGCATCCGGAGATGAACTTCTCTAATGCAAAGTTTAACTGATCTTCTTCATTCAACTCTTCTTCTCTAAAGCCAGTTTTATATGTTGTTATGGCTTCAAGATTATATCTTGTCTTTTAGTTTTTTTCTTGACAGTCGTTGATTCGTTAAATATAACACATCTGGTTTATGGTTATATGTTCACTTTAATAGGCGATCAAACTAATATTTTTAGACAACTTCTTCCTTAACTTGCCAATACATCGACTCAAAGTAATATCGACCATTCGAAGCTGCGATATATATATATATATATATATATTTAGTTTTGTATTTATAACATAGGCATTAATCCTGTTGCCAAAAGAAAGAAAAAAATAAACCATTATTTTCATGCGTAATGAACAATAGAATCTAAAAAAAAAAAATTTAAAAAAAATCTCCGGTGAGATTTAGCTGGTGGGTGGAATATTCTTGGGAATTGATGACGGACTTGTTGTTTTTAGTGTAAATTAGATTTGATGAAAACTGGTCACGTGGTCCTTGTCCATAGTTCTCAATGATTCACAAAGAGACAACAATAGCAGAAAACAAATTTTCTTGTTTACGTATTATTGATTTTAGATAGATTCTATCATCTAAACTTATATACCTTTGGTGTGATATGTTTTAGTTAAATATAGTGGAATTATCAAAACGTTATGGATAATTTGATCACTAAGCTTTTTCAGAAAAATGTATTATATTAATTATTATTTAGTGCCATTGATTTCTTACCAGTATATTGCTTTGGTGGGCTATCAACTTACCACATGACCATAAGGTTTCTCGCACATGCTAAAATTCATCTAACGAATTTGATTGAGTCTGTCCATCCATAAGAAGACGGTTCGAGCTTGGCAGCGAGCCACTTAGTTTCCGGCGCGTGTACAGAGTAGGTCACCCTTCCTTATTGGCGCCGCCATGCGCATTGGCAATGAACAATACTTCTAAAAGTATACTAATCAACGGAGGTATCGCAAAAGCCAAAGGTTCCTAATTTCCACGCTACATTTCTGAGATCAAGGGTCAGAAAATTTGTTTACTATGGTTTAATAATAGTTATAACGATTAATTATACAATGTTATAGAGAGCCAATTTGCATAAGAAATGTCCATGTTGGAGCAAAAGACAATACGTTCATGATCATGACCCACACATATTGGGGCAAAACAAAACAAAAAGTTGCCCACTCGAGATGTAACAGTCATATATAAATAATATAAATGCAAACACAAACTTATAAATAGACTATAACCAAAATGAAATATTCGGCACCTTATTCAAATGACTGTTTTTTTTTAATGTCAATTCTCATTTCCAACCTTTTCCTTTCCATTATTGTTATTTAGAGAATTCGTGATATTAGTTCTGGCTTGCGAGAAAGAATATTTTTACAAGTAATTTTGATACTGTTCCGTCCGTTCCATATGCACACACATGTCTCCATTCAAACTTATTAACATAGTTTTTGGAAGTGATAATGTAAAAAAGGATGATTTTATCTATAAAGTTTTCATCATTTAGCCGATACTGCAAGGCTCACACGTCATAGATCGTTATTGATGTATGCCACAATTATTATATCGACATGACTCTCACTTTGAACGTAACTTTTGTCTTCGGAGTTCGGATTCAAGATTATTAAATTGTGGATAAAATTATTAAGGTAATAAACTATTAAGGAAGTTGGAGCTCAAGTTAGAGTCTTTTAAAAATCTAAGGAGGAGAAAATCATAAGACCAAGTAACATGATTTGAACTCCATTTATTATTTCTGGTCTAACTCGTATTTATTAATTTTGGGGTTTTATGGCTTATTCAGTAATCAAAACAAAATTGTCCTCTCGTAAGATAAGACTAGTTTGTTTTCCCCACTAATACGAAGCTTAACTTAATAACTCTGGGTTAAGAAAATATCTGAAATCATTTGAGTTGGGAAAAAAACAAGAGAAAAACGCGTTTTGAACGTAAGTTAGATAAGTCATCATCTAATGAACAACTTAAAAATTGGACCATTAATTCTCACTATGAAACCAAGTTCCAAGTTAGCATTAACAAAAACAAATTATGCTTGTCGTACGGAACCCATTCTGAAAAATGTTCACATGTCAGTTTTGTCATTTCCTCAAAAATTCATATTTAATTTCTTTAAAAGATGGACATCACGGGACCTCACTTCCTCACCATAAAGGCAAAAAGCAGATCAAAGAATTGATTGATTAGTATGAATTTTGGTCACAAAGTACAACCAGATTGTATTATATGAACCAATTAATTGTTTCCATTATTATGGATTCATCATAGAGAAAAATTATCAGTCAGAACTCAGAACTCACAAGTAATTTACAGAATCCACAGCACCAGTCCTATTATTATTATTATTATTCACGCGCCTTGAGCTCGCGTGAAGAAAAATAAAATGTCAGAGAGAGCCACAACATAGGACCCACACTAAACATGTGCTGCCTGTCTAGTCTAGTATCATCTGCTAATTGCTTGCTGCTTCAGTACTTACTTACTAATTAATTAATTAGAACTGATTAAAGTAAACTTTTTTGTCTACTAATCCCAACAATTTTTTTTGTTAAAAGAAGAGATCGAATGCAAAACAAAATATCTTCTAAAACGACTTACCGCTGCTTGATGCTTTATGAATCATGAATCTTTTTCTACTAGTCCTTTAGAGAAACTACAAAGTTACATATTCACCAACTATGTATGATATCTCTAAGTTGTACACTCTCATGGTGAATCTTGGTTTTCATTCTGGTTCTTGTTTTAACCAAGAAAATTTAGACTATAACCATATCTCTAGGAACATAGATCATAACATGTTTAATTAGTTTTCTCTCCAAACCGATGATCAAACTTAAAAATCTGATTAGGATTTTCTCAAAATCTAACTTAGAGTTCAACCAAAATGTTTTTACTGTTCAACTCAAAATCTAATTTAGAGTTCAACTCAAAATCTAACTCGAAATTAGTTTTTACTGTTTCGAGTGGCATGCCAGATAAACCAGTGACAAGTTAGAATGAAATTTCTGAATCAGTGGCATTTGTAAATTGATTCTCAACCAACGGAGTTACAAAGAAAAAAATTAGAAAATTGAAAGTTATGCATAAGAAATATCTTTACTGAAAGAGTGGGAACTGGGAACTAACAATTTTATACTCTTTCTTTCTGCTAAACTTTTGTTTTTATCTATTACTCGCTAAAGTATACTATTAAAAAATAAATGAGAATCAGTGTACAACAGTGCTACAATAATTACACTTGGCATAAAAAATAAGTAACGGGCCTCTCTACATCAGTGACATCACAAAGGCAAGAGGGGGCCAAAGTACAGAACTTACTCTCAGGGTATGCTCCAAATTCCCAAATTGGCCTCTCTTTTTCATCTTTTGGGATTTTTTATCTTCACTCTCCTCTGCTTAATTCCCATTTCTACTCCCAGCTATATAATATATTTCTCTAATCAAGTACCAAGATATCAAAAATAAGAAGAAATGTATGCTGATACTGGTTTAGCTTTCCGATTCATGCAGACTTGTTCTCCTGAGATTCATCAGTTCGAAGATCTCTTTAAGCCATTCAAGCTCTCTGATGATATGGTTTGTCTTTCCCACTTCGATTTTTATTTCAATTACTGCATTTTGATTTTAAAAATTGATTTTCTGGTTTTGGATTTTTGGGTGTTTGGTCTCTCATGTGTTTGATCTTTGATGAAATTTAAGTTTATGAAGAAAAATTGGACTTGATGCGATCTTTTTGCTGTGCTCACATCTGTTATGGCTTCTAAAAATTGAGTCTTTCTGGGTAGATGAAAAAAGATAGAATCTTCTCATGCTGATGCTTGATAGAAATAAAACAAAAAAAACTCCAACTTTATTTTTCCTTTAAACCAAAGAAGACCTTTTTAATGGGGTTTGTGATAATGGGAATGACCCTTTTCTCTTTATACAAGCTGGGCATAGAACTATTAAGAGCGTATCTTTCACGATTGACAATAAACTCTATTGTATGTTTTCTACTATCAGATTCCGTGTTCATCGAGACTTCTGTGTTTTTGTTTTTTTTCATTTATTCTCTATGCTCTGATTGGGGTTAAATCGGTTCATAGCGTCATTTTCTTACAATCATTCTCCACTGAGACTGTAACAAAGAAGAAAAATTCCCTTTCCTCTTACCCCTTTTGAACGAATCCACTCCCAAAAAGATTTGTGAGTGTTTGTGCATATAACCAAATAAACAAGTCTTGAGTTTTTTATCTTGTTGTTTGTGGTTTTGGTTGCTCTCTTATTCTGTTTTACTCATGTTGTGTTGATCTGCTTCTTATGATCGTTAAGCAGAACAATTTTGTTGAGGCATCTGAGTATGATTTTGGAGAAGAGAGTGACCTATTCAAAGCCCCTGAGCCGATCATCGAAGAACCAATGCTACCTGTTGATCCCCTCTCTCAGGAGCTTGTCAAACTCAGCGATCTTGGGTCGTTGCAGAGTGACCAACAGCTTATAGACAAGGCTTTCTACGAGTGTGAGCAGGACCTCCTGGTGAAATCAGCCATGGAGTCTCCGCTCTCCGAGGTACTAGACATCAAGAACATCTCTCTAGTGGCAAAAATGGACAATGATATGAAGGATAGTGGTGTAGTCGTCTCTGAAGTCCCAATTCCAAAATGCGTGAGTTCTGGGAACCTGAGCTCAATAGATATGGCAGAGCACAAGGATGAGGTGGTTCAGAGCTTTCCTGATTTCCCTCCAGTGGATTATGGAATGAGAAGAGCCTTTAGCGAAAGCGATATTCAGGTTCGAACTCTAATTATGAACATTACTCTTTTGAACAGATTAACTCACTAGTGTTTGCTAGGCTGTGCTCTTTCTTGTTGACTCATTGATATTTCAGACCAAAATGAATATATATAGATTTGATGTTGGCGAAAGTTGTCATGTGTATATATGTTCATCACTTGTGAATCTTTTGCTTTATGACAGACACTGGGAACTAGAAACGCAGGTGTTGTTCAGTCTCAACTGGATCGTATAATCATAAGTTGCACCTCTGAGGACCGCCGTGAGAAGCTTTCTCGATACAGGAACAAGAAGAGCAGGCGAAATTTCAGCCGTAAAATCAAGGTATGGTTGCAGTATGAACATGAAAGATGGTTAATGACTATATATATATCTTAATATTGTTTAGTTGGAGACTGAGTTTTGGGTTGTTTGGGTCTGGTTGCAGTATGCTTGCAGGAAGGCTCTTGCAGATAGTCAACCAAGGATCCGAGGAAGGTTTGCGAAAACAGAGGAGATGCAGAAATGAAGATTAGTAATTAGGTCCTAAAGATGAAGCAAGAAGAAATAGTTTGATGCAGTGTTAAAAATATAAATCCCAACCACCTATCTTTTTGTATATAAAGGTTTGTCTGAATGAATAATAAGCCCAAGGAGTAAGGATTAGGAAGAAAATCAAGTTGTAGTAGTTTACTCAAGTGATGCTTTATAATGTTAGATCTTGTCAAGTAATTCTCTATCTCTAAATGGTTTGACCATGTATAATCATATTCTTAGTTTGGTAACAGTTGACATAATTAGCTTTTGACTATTGATGAATGATTGTGAATGTTAGTAAATTAGGATAACATTTTCAAAATATGAAAAAATAAGACTTGAGCCAAACAAAACATTAACATCTCTTAAGTAAATAACTAACTAGATATTGCTATCATTGGTTGCTCTTTGTCAACAACTCAAAACTCGGTTTAGGATAGTAATAGTTACACACATATATTCCCAACTCAAACCAATAATTTTTTTTTTATATCAGAACACGAAGCTGAAGTAAAGCGCATAGAGAAGTTGATATTGGCATCGTGTTGACCAATCAGAGAATAAACTTTTTCAAGTATTCCATATTCTTCAACACTCCTCAAACAAATTGGTTGACTTTGTTAGTTCTTTGCGAAGAAGATTCTTTCTAAGGAAACTCATGTTTACTGGTAAACAAATCAACCCCTTAACGAACCTGATTGGGTTTTTCTGGTAAATTTTTGTTTTGTTTCTTTTCAATTACAGAGCTTATCGGTTAGTTCTAATTTCTAAACCGGAAAACTCCCAGAGGAACTGTGATATTACGTAAATACCCTTGTAAGAGTTGTGCAAAAAATTGGTGGGAAAGTTTTCAATATTTGTTTTATCATTTTGAAGCTGCTTCTTCCATCAACCTCACCGGCGCATATAAATAACTAAGCAGAACACAGAACAAATATTAAAGACACGACATCTCCTTTGTAAGAACTGCGAAACGAGGGCGTTTCATGGTTTGATAATTTTCGCTATCGCTTCGAATTTTGTTGGTAGTAACCTTAAATCATACCGAAAACAAACGTAAGGAAGTACACAGTCTGTACTATGTACGTTCCATCGCAGCTCCAATGATCTTGAAACAAACCTCAATAAAAAAAATATTAATTTATAGTAGTTTGATAATAACATCAAATGAAGAGCACAACAATAAGAAGAAGACACGATCTTTGAATTGGGTCCGAGAAGATAAAAGAAACGAGGAAGAAGAAGAAAAAGCGTGGGGGTGCTGCTTAAATACTTTTATTAATCCTCGTGAGGCGTAGGTTAGCTTGAATCAGAGTAATGCACACCTTCCCTTCACTCACGCTATTCAGAAGGTGACGCCGATTAAACGACCCACTTCTGTGTCTTCTCTCTCTCTCTTTCATCTCCGTCACGCTTTCTCCTTCTAACAAAAATTTCTTCTCACACAGAGAACAAATAAAAAATCGCCGAAATTTTCAATTTTTCAATCTTTCCATTTAAAAACAATTTCTTCCTGTTTTGTAATCCAAAATCATAAGAAAGAAGACATTTTTATTATTAAGAGTTTTTTTTCTGGAAGTTTTAGAGAAGTTAGGAACAGATCTCTCTCTCTCTGTCACTTTCTCTTTCTGCTCATTCGTGCCACACGTCTCTTCTTCTCCATTGAAGAAAAACATCTGCAAATTCTTTAGCTTTCCTTCGGGTATGCGATTTCCAGTGGTGGGTCAGAGAAGACCAAGGGACTAGCTCTTTGAGAATCGGAATTGAGGTCTAGATTAGGGTTTGCGAGCAATTCAGGATTTTTGGAGGGGTTTTAGTTGCTGATTCTTCATTGGAACAGTGATGCTCTGATTGTTTCATTTGAGAATATGATAATCAAACGGAAACTTAAAACCCAGATACCGAGTTTGAAACGGTGCAAACTCGGTGACTCGTCGAGTGAGTCCAGGAAGAAGAGAAAGTCCAACTTGGGAGGTTACTACTATCCTCTTAACCTTCTTGGAGAAATCGCCGCCGGGATTGTTCCAGGTGGTGGAAGGAATGGATTCTCTGCTCCGTGGTGCACTCA
>CM051386.1:5700987-5725987 GCA_028015245.1 Cardamine occulta | reverse complement strand
AGTTTCGTCTTCTCCTTCTGTTGAACTAGAAGAGTCAATGCCTAAGAGAAGATCCGATTCCGTTACTGTGAGAGATCTTCCTCCGGCTGAAGTCTCTCGTCCACCGCTTGTTCGGACTTCTAGGGGACGAATTCAGATGCTTCCTTCTCGATTCAATGATTCGGTACTTGACAATTGGAGGAAAGATAACAAAAGTGATTACGATTTGGAGGAAGAAATTGATAAAGTTAGTTTTCGGGGTTCTAAAGTCAGTCATTTGAAAAGCAAGCAACTTGATAAGAATTGTAAATATAGTGCATTGTATAAAGAAAATGAGGCTCGTGCTCGTGTTGATAGACGGAGGGAAGAAGAGAAGATTATGAATTATGGGCCAGAAGACTTCTATTCTGGTGACTTGGTCTGGGCAAAATCTGGGAGAAAGGAGCCGTTTTGGCCGGCTATTGTTATTGATCCAATGTCACAAGCACCTGAGCTTGTTTTGCGTTCTTGTATACCTGATTCAGCTTGCGTTGTATTCTTTGGTCACTCTGGGAACCAGAATGAAAGGGTACGAAGAGACAAAATGGATTTCCAAATATGGATCTTGTCTTCTTCTTTTAAGTTTATTTTTAATTTGTTTTTTTTTCTAAAAGCTGCTGGAATTGGATTCTGAGTGTTGTTTCAATGTAACCAGGATTATGCATGGGTGAGGAGGGGCATGATCTTCCCTTTTGTGGATTATGTTGCCAGGTGGATCTCTTTGAATTATCAAAAGCAAAAAGTCTTAAATGTGGATCAGTACTAAATTAATTACTTATTCAGGTTCCAGGAACAGTCTGAGCTACAAGGTTGCAACCCTGGGCATTTTCAGATGGCACTGGAGGAAGCATTTTTGGCAGATCAGGGATTCATGGAGAAGTTGATGCATGATATTCACTTGGCTGCTGGTAACTCCACTTTTGACGATTCTTTCTACAGATGGATTCAAGAAACCGCATGTTCGACTCAGGATCTCAATAACAGTACTCCAAGCCAGGCAAGTGTCTCTGTCTGTGAGTTCGTTGTGAAGACAGTTCCTTTTCAATTATAATTATTGTAACATGTTCATTGGTTGGTTTTGTTCTAGTTCCCAAATCAACATAAGGATATTAAGATTTTAATTTCATGCACATTGGTCCATTTTTGTTATTCTCCTCCAATTTGGGCAAAGTATAACTTTATGCTTTGCAGGAGGTTTTAAAGAAATACAGAAATCCACTAGCCTGTGCAGGATGTGAAACAGTCATTTCTTTTGAGATGGCAAAGAAGATGAAAGCTCTGATTCCTGGAGATCAATTGTTGTGTAAACCATGTTCAAGGGTATGTGGGTCCCTTGTTTTGTGACTATGCTTAGTTTGGTTTTAATTGATGCAGAAATGGTTGCATACGTGTAAGCCTACTTTCGTTGTTGCAGTTGACAAAATCAAAACATATTTGTGGTATATGCAAGAAGATAAGGATTCATTTGGACAGTCAAAGCTGGGTATGAAAACAAAGTATTAGGTTCTACATTGGTGTAGCCTCAGGTCTTGGTTTTCTATTTTGACATTTTGATATCTGCGTGGTAAATTAGGTGCGCTGTGATGGTTGTAAAGTCCGCGTACACGCAGAGTGTGACCATATATCAGAGAAGCATTTGAAGGTATGTTAATTTTGGATTTCATCAAGGTTATCCTATTCTCTCATCTGCTTGCGTGTGTTGAGATCAAGCTCATTTGATGATCTGAAGGGTATGGGGGAAACAGATTACTACTGTCCTACCTGCAGAGCTAAATTTAGTTTTGAGCTATCAGATTCAGAAAAACAAGACTCAAAGTTGAAGTAGGCCTCTTTTTCCTAACTTTTATTATTGTTTTCACAACAACTGCCTTTTGATTCCCAAATGATAAATTTGGGAGTTGTCTGGTACAGACTTGGCAAAGGCGATGATGGTCAGATGGTTCTTCCTGACAAGGTTATTGTTGTGTGCGCTGGAGTAGAAGGAATATATTTCCCGAGGCTCCATTTGTAAGCAGTTACCATTTTACCTTTTCCTTACATTCCTCCAACTTCTCACCTTGGGTTAAAGCAAGAACCTTTCGAGATTGAGATTTACCTTCCCTAGATTTTCAGGTTTCTTTGCTGAATGATTTGCAGAGTCTTCTTACTCCATGTTTGTTTATTTACAGAGTCGTATGTAAGTGTGGTTCCTGTGGACCTCAAAAGAAAGCACTTAGTGAATGGGAAAGGCATACCGGATCAAAGGCAAAAAATTGGAAGACCAGTGTGAAAGTCAAAAGCTCGAAGCTGGCACTAGAAGAATGGGTTTGTACAGTTATTCTTTTGGTTTCTTTCAGAGATTTGGCCTCTTACTTCTGATTTTCTGACTTACTCAAAAGTAAACTTAACTGCCTGACCATTCCCTTACTCCGCAGATGATGAAATTAGCAGAGTTGCATGCAAATGCTACAGCAGCTAAAGTTCCTAAACGACCTTCCATAAAGCAGAGAAAAGAGAGATTGCTTTCTTTTCTATCAGGTATAAAAATAAATCCTATAACATAACAGAAAAGTTTCAAGTGATTGTGTGATGCTTTTGTTGACTTTTCCATTCGTTGTTGGCAGAGACATATGAGGCGGTCAATGCGAAGTGGACAACAGAACGATGTGCAGTTTGCAGATGGGTTGAAGATTGGGACTACAATAAGATTATTATCTGCAACAGGTGTTGTTTAATCTTTCTTTGCTCAAGTCTTTTTTGAGAACTTTATTTCATCTACCTGAATATGTCGTCTGAATGCTAAATGGGACTTGGCTTTAGACTCGTATTTTTTTGCGTCCAATCTTTGGCTCATCTGGACTGTGTAAGATAGGATTTTTCTTGCTAGTTTTTGTGGATAAGATATTTCAACCAGAGGATTCCATTTTAACTTTCATGTCATCCCCTTTGGCAAACAGAAGATGGTTGTTTTCCGTGGAATATTTATTGGCAACTTGTGAAGCATCATCGAGTATCATTTTTTATTAAGCAACTTAAGATTTTTGTTTCTTTATTTTTCTCGTCAGATGCCAAATAGCAGTGCACCAGGAGTGCTATGGCGCTAGACATGTTCGTGATTTCACCTCATGGGTCTGTAAAGCATGCGAGAAACCAAATATTAAGAGGGAGTGCTGCCTCTGCCCTGTAAAAGGTACGCTTTTTCATTTTGTGGCACCAAGATATTTCTTTCTTTCTTTATTTGACATGGTCTTAGCTTCATTATCTGAGTATAAAATGCCTACAACTAGTTAAAAAATTTCTTCTCTAAAAGTGATAGCTATTACTGGTCGCACTTTTGCATATTTCCTTCAAAGATGGCTTTATAAAGCATATTCAGCTGTCTATTTCCCTTAAAAGATATAGGCTTTATCAAACATGGCATCCTGCCCATTAACTGAACTCATGGCTTGAATTTCACTGATTATAGGAGGTGCGTTGAAGCCAACTGATGTGGAGACTTTGTGGGTTCATGTGACATGTGCTTGGTTTCAGCCTGAAGTATGTTTTGCAAGTGAGGAAAAAATGGAACCAGCTGTTGGGATTTTGAGTATTCCATCAAGTCGTTTTGTGAAGGTATATTTTAATGTAAATTTATTGTGCTCAATTTCGGATGGCACTCAAAAGTACTTGCTTAACGACTTCCTGTGAGAAAAGCTAAAATGCAAGAAACTTTCTTTGTTTTGATGGATTTCAGATATGTGTAATATGCAAACAAATACACGGCTCGTGCACTCAGTGTTCCAAGTGTTCTACGTATTATCATGCCATGTGTGCCTCCCGAGCTGGTTATGGAATGGAGGTCTGCTTACTATTTCTGATCTTTCTTCATTACATCAGAAGACATTGATTTTTTCCATCCCTGCATTTGAACTATCTGGGAACCATCTTTGCTGTAATTTTTTGTAACCCGTTTCCGATAGACAATGTGTTTTGCCCCTTCAAGTTTATGGGAACTTTAAGCGTTGTATTTTTCTTTGCAACCTATTATTTTACTCCAATTAGATAAAGTATATTTCCATGCATCATGTATGTAGTTGCACTGCTTGGAGAAAAATGGTCGGCAGACAACAAAGATGGTGTCCTATTGTGCTTATCACAGGTGATATTTCTTAATACTCTGCTTAAAGAAGCTTTTGGTATTACGATGTCGGGTTATGAATTATAGTTTCTCTATTGTTTTTGGTGTGTAGGGCTCCAAACCCAGATAATGTGTTAATTATACAAACTCCTTCCGGGGTCTTCTCTGCCAAAAGTCGTATCCAAAACAAGAAGAAAGGCGGTTCCCGGCTTATCTCATCAATCAGAGAAGACAATGAAGTGTCACCCGCAGATGATACCATTACATGTGATCCATTTTCTGCTGCTCGTTGTCGAGTATTTAAAAGAAAGATTAATAGCAAGAAGGTACAATCTTGGGTCTTATCCACAAAAAAAAAGGTCTGCATTGCACATCTCCTTTATCCACTTGGCTGATTTGGGTTTTGTAGAGGAATGAAGAAGAAGCCATCCCTCACCACACAAGAGGACCACACCATCATCCATCAGCAGCAATCCAAAATCTAAACACATTCAGGGTAAGAAAGTCTTCATGCAATGCTTCTATTCCGTTTCCAACTATTATTTGGATCTCTGACAGTTATGGGTTGTATTCCTGTAGCATGTGCCGGAAGAACCCAAATCGTTTTCTTCTTTCAGGGAACGACTTCACCACTTACAGGCAAGCATTCTCAGATGTTTTATTAGAGAGATTGCAATGTTCACGTTTTCTTATTTTGATATTATCAAATCTAACATGTGTGTTTGCCGCCACAGAGGACAGAAATGGATCGGGTCTGCTTTGGGCGATCTGGAATACATGGATGGGGTCTTTTCGCAAGGAGAAATATCCAAGAGGGAGAAATGGTACGTAGGCAGACCCATTTCTAAAATATTTGGGGTGAGAGGAGTGTTGACTGTTGAGAGATGCTATTGTATTTCAGGTTCTTGAATATAGAGGGGAACAGGTGAGAGGCTGCATTGCAGACTTGAGAGAAGCACAGTATCGGAAAGAAGGGAAAGATTGCTATGTGAGTTGAAATTGTTTCCCTTTTATCTCCATACATCGTCTCTTTTCCTCTCTATCCCTCTTTTTAACCAAGGGAAGGATTTGTGTTACAGCTGTTCAAGATCAGTGAGGAAGTAGTGGTTGATGCTACAGATAAAGGGAATATAGCTCGCCTCATCAACCATTCGGTAAGCACAAATTGGAAGGAACTTTTCACGTATTATAAATTTAGAGACTGTGAAACCAAAATCAAGATATGTGGTGCAGTGTACGCCAAATTGCTATGCAAGGATTATGAGCGTAGGAGATGAGGAAAGCAGGATCGTCCTCATTGCCAAGACCAATGTAGCTGTGGGAGAAGAGTTAACGTACACAAAACATTTCTCTATACTTTCTTCAGTCTAAAGCTGATGACGATGTCATAGTTAAACAAGTGTTGTGTGTTGTTTTGACAGGTATGATTACTTATTTGATCCAGACGAGCCAGAGGAATTCAAGGTGCCATGCCTATGTAAAGCCCCCAACTGCAGGAAATTCATGAATTAGCCCTCTTTACTTTACGCACTACAACACCAAGAAGAAAAAGCCAAAGCAAGAATTGTCTCTTTTTGCTCCAGCAACAATAGATTTATAGAAAAACTATCCTTGTTTCACCATAAAGCTTAAGTGATCTTTCTGCCTCTCTGTATAGAAAAACTCATTCGTTTCACCATATCCTTGAACAATCCAATTTCATTAATTTTCTTTAGGAAGTCACATTTTTTTACGTCAATTTTTGGTTAATAATTCAAAGTCACTAAACGAAAAGACATGATTTGAATGTAAATTATTTTAGATAAATACTTCAAAATCATTTTAAATCGAGTGACCAATAAACAAAATACATGGTTTAAGTCGGCACACAAATGTGACGAGGCGTACTTGGTGGAATCGTTGACACGTGGATTGCCACACTTTATGCCTCTTCACCACCAAATATAAACATAAACACTTTTGTTATAAAAGAAATAGCATAGCCAAAGAATTTTATATATTGTGGAGCCCCTACAAAATCGAAAATTTCGAATTCAGTGGCTTTCGTTTAAAGACCTTCGTTGTCTATAGTTGCTGACAAAAAACAAGACCCGGCTCTCTTTCGCCTAATTTCGAGTGACAACGTGCTCTTATTGGTTGAATATTCAATTGGTTAAACCAAACCGAAGTAGATACCTCTGTTTGTTCGGTTAGTTAAGGATTTGTAGAACCTTCCAAAACGCCGCGTTAAGCTATAGGGTTTCTTCTGCCTGTGTGGCTAGGGCTGGGCACTGAAACCCATTACCCGTCTTCGATCTGCTACCCGATCTGTACCCGTCTCTAAAAAACGGGTACCCGTACCTTGCAAATCGGGTAAAGGGTATCATATTTTTTTTACATGCGGGTAAGGGTCGGGTATAGAGTATCAATTTTTTTTTAATATCCGTCTCATTACCCGACCCGTTACTTGATTTATTACCCGACCCATAAAATCCGATTCATTAATATTTTATAATATTACCAATTACTAGTTAATAATAATATTGGTGATATTTATTAAATGTACAATTTATTTTCCAATGAATTACAAGTTTTGAGGTTTGTAATTTTATATTTTTTGGAACTTTATGTTGCATACATATATTATAAATTTTTTCTCGTTTGTAACAAAATGTTTATGTTTTTAGAATATTAAATTATTATGCAGGTAAAAATAACAGGTCTATTAAATGTGTAATAATGCGGATAAGGGTAACGGGTCGGGTATTTAGCGGATCAGCCAATTTTTACTGGATACCCGTTTTTTCGGGTATCCATTATTTAAGGGTCGGATAAGGATAATTTATTTCATTATCCGTAAAAGTCGGTCGGATAAAGGATCTTTCAAAATTGAAGGGTACCCTATCCGTGCCCAGCCCTATGTGTGGCTACCCACTCAAGTCTCCAGTGTTCCTTCGTGGTTCTGGTTTGCCCTATTCTTCCCCCTCTCTTGCCTTTTTCCTCTTCCCCAAGGAATTTGGAAAAAATAAACCTTTTTTTTCCTTAATCCCTGGAGATTAGATCGAAGCATTTTGATTGCTCAAAATCTCATCTTCGATTCGTTACCTAGAATTCAGGATTCCACGGTGGATACAGAAGAAGCTAAAATGGTTGAGGTAGAGCGCGCGGAGAATCTTTGGATTGCTTCGGAAATGTCATCGTCGTCGTCTCTGGCGACAACAGAAAGCCATAATTTTTCGAGCATTGATTCGACTACAGGAATAAGAGATGTGAGAATATTTGGTAGTCTCGGACCTCAGATGTTAGCTTCCCGGCCTAAGATGGAGAAGGGTTCGTCGGAGGGTGAACTAGGGATGACAGCAAGAGTTTTCTCGGCCGCCGGAGCTGCGCTTTTGTCCGCAGTTATCGTAAATCCTCTCGACGTTGTAAAGGTAGCTTTTTTGTTTGTTGTTTTGGTTTATATGTTTCTACCGGCGATGGACTCATGTTTTCTATTGTGATTTTTTTATCAGACTCGGCTGCAAGCTCAAGCCGCCGGGAATTCTTACTCTCACCCACTCAGTAACTCCATCGGCCGCATGGCATTTTTTGGACCAAACATGGTATGTGTCTGAATTTTTGTGTAATGAGAGGGTTGATATTAAAGGTGAATACTTTCGACATTTCACTAGCCAGTTATGTAATCTTTTCATTTTTGGGTTTAGATGTTTGCAGACTTGAGATGTTCTCCTTCATGTTCACGCGCTGGTGTTCAAGGTACTGTCTCTATTTGCCCGCCAGATTGTTTCCAGTACAAAGGAACGTTTGATGTCTTTACCAAGATCATAAGACAGGTGGGCACGTCTTTTTTGGATACATTTACTTACTCTTTGTCGAAAGTCTTAGTCTTTTAGTGTTAAGAAGATGATAATTAGCTATTTGAAGGTATCTTTGAATGTGGGGATGCCTTTTAGCTAGAATCTTCTTATTTCTCTATTCCCTAACGCAAGAACTGGTACAGGAGGGCATAGCACGCCTATGGAGAGGGACTAATGCTGGTCTTGCCCTAGCTGTTCCCCAGGTATGCTCTCTTATTTACATTTGTGGGATTTTTTGTTTGGATAGACATACGGATCAGTGAAGTCTCAAGTTTCTGCACAGGTTGGGATTTATCTGCCATTCTATGATATGTTTCGCGACTGTTTGGAAGAATTATCTCGGGAGAATGCTCCTACTACGACAAAGTATATGCCTCTTGTGGCAGGGGCATTAGCGCGGTCCTTATCTTGTACAGTGTGCTATCCTATTGAACTTGCAAGAACCCGTATGCAAGTAAGTTTTGCCTGCATATGTTCTTGTATTTCTGGAATGGTCCTAAGCTTTTTTGTGACTCGCTATTCATTTTCTATTTACTTTATTTTCTAAGTAGGCATTTAAAGATGCGAAAGCCTGTATGAAGCCTCCAGGAGTTCTTAAAACACTGGTTGGTGTAGTCTCTGAAGTCAGGACAGTAAATAACCTTGGAAATAGCTGTAAGTTGCTTCTTTCTTCTTCTCAAGCCATAGAAATGGCATTAATTTGACATTCTGGACTTAATGTTTTCAACACATGTATAATCAATTCAAATTTGCCTTCTCTTATGTATTCACAAGTCTGATGCATGTGGACATTGACACCAAAAGCCATGGTTTTTTATTGAGTCTTTGTTGTACATATTCCCTGTCACAGTGCGCAACTATCGTATTCTCTGGAGAGGCTTGGGTGCTCAGCTTGCCCGTGATGTTCCATACTCAGCAATCTGCTGGGCGACTCTTGAGCCTGTAAGCTCTTGGACATGTTTTAAACATATTACAATGCATAGAGATGTTGTGTAAGACAGTTTATGCCAAATATATTGAATTGGTTTTGACCTACTCCTTTGGTGTAGATGAGAAGGAAGCTTCGTGAAATTGTGGGCAGTGATACAAACGCTCTTGGTATTTTCGGTGCAAACTTTTCCGCTGGTTTTGTAGCTGGAAGTGTTGCTGCTGCTACCACTTGTCCTCTTGACGTTGCAAGAACAAGAAGACAGATAGAGGTGTGTTTGCTTTGCAACAGTTTCTCCCCCCCCCCCCAGAAACTGGTCTATTTTTTGCTTATATAACACCATACTTATGTTTTGGTATTTTATAAATTCAGAAAGACCCTGGTAAGGCAATGAGAATGACGACAAGACAGACTCTCATAGAGGTTTGGAGGTAATGTATCCATATTTGAAAGATTCCATCTTTTTATTTGCTATAAAAGCTATGTGTTTGCATTGAAACAAGGCATAACAAGAAATGCATACACACAGGGATGGAAGGATGAGAGGATTGTTCATGGGAATGGGTCCACGAGTGGCGCGAGCAGGACCATCAGTAGGGATAGTGGTTTCCTTCTACGAAGTGGTCAAGTATGTTTTGCATCGCCAGTACGCTTCATCATGACCCAACAAAGTCACTAATCACCTATACATGAATGTGGATATACGGCACGGCGGATTTAGGTTATAGCTTCTTCATTTTTAACTCAACAGAATAAGTTAAAACAGGCTCAATCCTCCATAAAGCCCTTTGTTTCCACTGTTTATGAGCCGGAATTTTGTCCAGTTATTCAATCCGAGTTTGATCTTGCATCGTTTCATTTTGGCTTACGGGTTAAGTAGTCAATATATGAAGCCAGAGGGCCAGGGTGATCAAACTTACTCTTGACTTATGGCATTCTCTAATAGATTGTAACAGACTGCAAACAAGGACCATAATCCAACTCTGAGTTCCCTACGAAACAACTCGGAATAAGAATTCCAAGAAAATGGAAATCAAATCAAATTCAACTGACATTTCCCGTTGTATGTTTTAACTTTTAACTCATCGTGAGATTTACAAATCATAAATATATGCACTAGTTACTTTTATGACTTTTATTTAATCAAAATCCATACCCATTAATTAAAATACATAAATCCACGTAAACACAACTTCTTCTTTGTGCCCACTGCCCCAAACAGAGGGAGAGAGTAGAGGAGAGGGCAATAACTTGAGAAGACACGAGTACATAACTAATCCAAAAATAGAATGTATTGCTGCTAAAAACTAAGCTACTTGCGGTGAATTAACTGAGAAAGAGAGATACACTAGGTAGACAGTACTGTCATAATTCTCCACGAATGAACTGTTTTTTTTTCCTTTTTCTTTTGATAAATCGTACGAACTGTTTCATATATGTTTTTCGTGTCTTACGTTGTTTCCCTAGGCACAAACTGTTTCAAATAGTAAAAATTATAACAAATTGTCGATATGATTAGGGTTTAGGGATAATGGTTGACACTAGAGGGCCACACGCACACTAACTTTGAAGATGAAATTACAAGTCTTGGTTTGTCTAAAACGTCATTTTCATATTGTCCACATCTTTTTTTTCTGGGCCTATACTCCAGGACCCACGGGCATCCCCACTAAGGAGGAGAACGGATTCAAACCCAAGATCCCAAGAGAGCTCGGTGAAGTGGCCTAGCCACCACACTATATTATTATATAACAGTCGACTCGTATTGTCCAGATTTAGTGATGAATAAGTCTTCGTTTTTCGAAAGAAAAATAAAGTCTGTTTCTCCACGTAAAAATTCTTTGACGATGTCATCGACTTTTCTCCGACACTGACCTATTTTGTATTTTCTACTAGTTTTCTTTTTATTGGTCCTTTTATAATTTCGATATCAACCGACAAACATTAAAGAAAGAAAATAGGCGACATTTTATAGTCAACATCAAATAGGAGACTTCTAATACCTTCTCTTTGATGCATAAATAAACTAGAACATTATTACATATATGAGACCCAAAAAAAGAGTTAGAAGATACTTGAGACAAAAAACTAGGAAAATAAATAGTAATGCATCTCAATCAGTAACAACGTTTTAACTTGATTAATCATGATGTTCTGAATTTGAACTTTTGGTAGCGACATAAAATGCTGCAAACCATTTGAGGGTTCAATAAAGATTTGCATCCACTACGCACTACCATAGCGAACACGTTTCCGAATTTGATTATATATGTATATTGACATCTGATAAACAATTACTATATGTTGGATAAGAAAAGAAAAAAAAAAGTGTAATCTTGCATTTAAAATTTGTAAACCAAACAAAACATTAAGCTTTAGTATGACAAACCTTTTTATGTGGCCACTTTGTAAATGAAGATTAACTATTATAGTTTACAAAGAAAAAGTGGCTGATTTAGTCATCCTGCATGTCTGCGAAAAGTTAAAAAAAAAAAACAAAATCTTCTATTTATACTTTTCGGAATAATTTTAATGACTATGGTTTCATTGACTATGACATCGAAGAAGAAGTATTTTATCACATTTTCTCCACAAAAAAGGGACTTGTCTATATTAGCAAATTTTTTTGTATGTACATACATATCATATATTTAAAAACCAAAAATAAAAGTACGTATATGGACTCGACTCCAATATGATTTCAATGAAAATAATCGACACAGATTATTAGCGTTTAGCCATTTTTACAACATTGGTTAAAAGATGTATCCCAAATGGCCAAATTGGCTGATGTTGAGATGTTGGGACAACCAACGGTGGCCACATTTTTTGTTTGTTTATGTTTATTTTTTTGTGCCAAATCTTAAATATATATGATTGCCATATGTGATACATGTATAGAAAGAGTGCAACACTGTTCCATTCAGCAACATTAAAATCAGTCAAGATTTTTACAGCGGGTTTGCATTGCATTATTAAGACCAACTTATGAAAACGACACTCCTCTCAGTTTGTGGGTCAGGCACTACAATAACTCTTACGGTCTCTTTGGTTGCTTCATCTACCATTTCTATTTAAATTATCCTTCCAAATAGAGAAATACTTCATCTAAATAGTCCATCTCAATGTTATTTGTTATTATTTTGGGTTGTTTATCATCTCAATAAACTTTTGTTTGTTTAATTAGTTTATGTAAACTTGCATTTTTATCCAGATGTTTTTACTAAGAAAATGACTAAAATGCTAATGATTTAATCTAACTATATTTTTAATATTAATTTTAACATATTAATTTTAAATTTTAAAATATTATTTTGAAGATTTATAAATTGATTTTGGTAACATAAAAACATAAATTAAAATCCAAAAAATCACAAAATGATGTTTTCCTGCCAAAACCGCAAATTTTTGGAATTGTGTTTTTGTCAAAATTGTGAAATCAAGATTTTTTGCGGGAAAAATCATGAAATGACGTTTTTCTCTAAAAATACCAAATCGTTGAATTAAGTTTTTGCGATAAAACCATAAAATCTCAGAATCACATTTATTAGCCAAAACTGTGAAATTGCAATACTGACTGAAAATCAGAAAATGATATTTTTACGCCAAAATCGCAATTTTGGTAAAAATTGCAAAATGATATTTTTCGTCAAAACCGTGAAATCATAATTTTGGTAAAAACGTTAATTGCATTTTTCTGCTAAAACCGCAAAATCTCGGAATTACATTTTTCTGCCAAAACCGTAAAATCATAATTTTGGTAAAAACGCAAAATCACATTTTTTTGCCAAAACCGCAAAATCTCAGAACTACATTTTCCCGCCAAAATCATAATTTTGGAAAAAGCTCAAAATTATATTTTCCTGCCAAAATCGTGAAATGTCGGAATTACGTTTTCCACTAAAATCATGAAATCTCAGAATTATATTTTCCCGCCAAACATTGAAATCACAATTTTTGTAAAACGCAAAACGTCATTTTTTTCGCCAAAACCGTAAAATCTCGGAATTATATTTTTCCGCCAAAACCGTGAAATCTCGGAATTGCATTTTTCACCAAAACCGCAAAATCTTGGAATTATATTTTTCCGTCAAAACCACAAAATCTCGGAATTATATTTTTTCCGCCAAAACCGTGAAATCTTGGAATTACATTTTTCACCAAAACCGCAAAATTTTGGAATTTTATTTTTCCGCTAAAACTGTGAAATATTGGAATTACATTTCCGTCAAAACCCCAAAATCTAGAAATTATATTTTTCCGTCAAAACTTTTGGTAAAGACACAAAATGGAATTTTTCCGCCAAATCCGCAAAATCTCGTAATTATATTTTTCCGCCAAAATCGTGAATTTCAACTTTTTGTGAAAATTCGTGAAATCATTTTTTCTGCTAAAAATGCAAAATCACATCATTGCATTTTTCCGTCAAAATCGTGAAATTACAATTTAGGCGGAAAAATAATATCAACCATGTAATGTCTAATACTTTTATAAAGTTTTTATAATAATATATCATATATTTATATTAGATTAAATCAACAAAACAAATAATTTAACTTAGTAATATTTTTCATTTGCTATTTTGGGCTAAATCATCTCCATCCAAATGATCTAATTTGGATCATCTAGATGAACTTTAAAATTTTGTTTAGTTTTAAAAACTCATTTAAATGATCGATCCAGATGCTTCATTTTAAACACTAAACAAACATAAATTCTCATCTCCATCTAGATAAACCATTTGAATGAGTAAACAAAGGGACTACTCTCTAATGAGTAATGAGCATCGTTTCCGTCCATAAGGCTCCTCAGCCTCACCACGCCCAACAGAGCCAAAACTCTCTCTTTCTTATATTGAATATCATATCATATCCCAAAAGCAAACTTATTAGATTTCGTCTGTAAAAAAAAATGTTTCAATGTTTTCACACATGAATATATAATAAATTTGCATTCATACATGTATATAATGGACTTGAAATATCAACTTCACAAATATATATACCGTATGAGTTTAGACAATAGTAATGATAAGGGTACAAGTCAACATGTGGAGAGGCGCTTGAGATATTTCTATTTCGTAGACGAGTCCTGCATTTCGTACTCATTCAAGATCCTTACCTAGTAAGTTGTTATATAATTATCTCATATGGTTTGGGACATAATTATTTGTACCTTTTGCTTCTCCCTACTGATGTTCCGCATTTGTTATGATTATGGTTGTTAGGAATGCAGGGATTGGAATTAATGTGACATAACATCATTTATATATTGTCAACCTTTCTCGCATTTAAATATTCTGATATTAAATTGATCATAATACTAATTTTCAAGAAGGCCGAAACAAAAGTTTAGCAGTTACAAAAAAGTATTGAAGTTTGAAACCGAAACTTGTAAGATTCAGGTAAAATATTTGGTATCTATAATTGAACGGTTTTCTACTTTCACCTAGGGAAATTTTACTCTTTTTGTCTATAAAATTTTTTATAGGAAAACTAGAAAGTGACGAATTATTCAAAATCTAATTGATTGAGAATCAGTCAACGATGATTAAAAAACAGAAAATTCATATTTAGGGGAAAATATATTTTAGTCAATGTTTTATTCTAAGAAATTTCATATCTGATAAAGGTAGTTTCCAATTTCCAAATTGATATTGATATTGATTTATTTCTATTTACCGCCAGCGTCAGAACACAAAACCCACTTTTCATTATAGAAAAGGCAAAAGAAGCACCGACTGAGACCTGACCCAAAAGCCACTTGCTCCACCGGTCACTACCGTGATTTGCGCCTCCTCTTATGCTCTCGCCAAAGAGAATTTTAGTTTTGCTTTTTATAATTTAAAAGCATTTATAAAAATTATACACGTTCGTGCAACTCAAATAAATTGACAATAACAAAAAAAAAAACTAATTAAATTAATTAGTTAATTCTTTCCCAATATTTCTCCAGAACTGTTTTACAAAGCCGACGACAAGATTAACAAAAATCATAAAACACTAAAAACAAAAAAAAAACATAAACTTATCAAAACTCCAGACAAAATTTGACTCACTCACACCGGAAGTATTTGCAACCGATGTTTGGTTTTTTGAAAAAAAAATATCACACAACTAAAAGATCGGATATCAAAGAATCATCAAAATCGTTGAACAATGAGCCAATCTCTTTGATATCGGACGAGTAGTTTTCTTCTGTGTTGTTGCTATCAAACAACATAAGATCGTTCAAGAAATCATTCTCTGATGATTGAATAGGAGACATTGCTTGATCGAAGATAGAGATGTCTGGGAATGATTCATTGAAATAGTTGTCGAGAAATGGAATGTCTAATGGAAATGAATCATCACTATTGTTATAACCTCCTTCTCCAAGATGCCAGCTTATTGGTTCCGGTTCAATAAACTCTTGTTTAACCGGTTTGACCGGTTCATCAATTGGCTCCGAGATAATTTGGTAGTTGAGAACCGATGTTGGAGATGATAGATGATGATGAGAATCTTCCATTGATTCTGATGTCGAAACCGATACGTTGCTCTCCGGTTCCGGTTCTGGTTCTGGTTCTTGTTCTGGTGGTACAGTGAAGTTGGTGAGAGCATCAGGGCCACGAAGCCTAATTGCTGCGTTGTCGTAGACGATGGCAGCTTCCTCCGCCGTTGAATAAGTACCAAGCCAGATCCTCCGGCGTTGCTCCGGATCACGAATCTCCGCCGCCCATTTTCCCCATGGTCGTTGTCTTACGCCGCGGAACTTCTTCTGGTTTTGGCCGGCGGTACTTGAAACAGAGACCTTCTGAACCGGTGATTCAACGGTAAGCCTTTTCCTGTCCTTGGTCGGAAGAGAAACGTCGCCGGAGGAGCTAGGCTCGACTCTGATCTCGTTAATCAATCTCTTGACACGTCTACGAGGGAACAAAAACTCGTCCTCGTCGCTTGATGAATCAGTGGCGTCACGATCCATCATACACACCCGAACCAACTTCGCCGAGTCACGACCACTCATCTTCTTCTCCAGAGGAGACTTTTTAGTGTACTTTCTGATAACTGTCTTGTGCTCTGTGTACTTGACTGGTCTAAAATCTATATATTCATTTATCATCATATCTTTCATCTTATTTTTCTGGTGAATATTTTGAGTGATAGAGAGAAATGTTTTGTAGAGAGAATGATATGAAAGATATATAAAAGAAGAGAAAAAGAGAGACTGAAAGTTGAAAGTGAAGATTCAGAATTCACTCTTAAATCCTACTTTATAGGATCTTTGGGGGCTTTAGCTATAACTGGTAAATATAATAAAGATAAAAGGAAAATATATTTTTTATTTGATTAGCTGTTATTTACTTGTTTCTATTTTGTATATATTCAAAATTCACTCTGAAATCTTATTCTCTTGTTTTATAGGAAACGATAAATGGTAAATAATAAGTAGTAGTAATATATAGAAAAACAAATATTTCAAAATTATTATTTCTGTTTTTTGTTTAAACATTCCATTTCGTCTCTTCCCAGCGATATTAGCCACTAATTGTATACATACAATGTGTATTAAAAACATACGGGACGCCGCATTCATGTGAACAAATTGCATGATGACACGTGTCATATGAGATATTTTTCCTCCTCCAGATGACTATCTTTGTGCTGAGTCAGCGCGTGGCTTCGATTCTCGAACTCCGCAATGCATATCACGTGACCCCAAGATACCCGGCCCCGGTTTTTTTATTTCTTTTTACTTTAATCTGTTTTCTATTTTTATATTTTTTAAAAATCTACTGTTTTAACCTTTTGTTTAAATGTTTTTAGTTACAGACAATATTTATAATATATTACTGAATATAAAATTTTAATTATCATGACTACACTAGCTTTGACCGACATATGTAGCGACTTCCTTTAGCTGTTTCGTTCCATGCATTCATTTCTTATGAACAACCTGTCACGTGATGTGTTTTCCTAAAGTGCCTTATTCAAACAGTAAAAATACTATTTGAGTAAATGCTATATTTATTTTTCCAAATGAGTACCATATGTATAATTCCGACCACGGCCAAAAGGGAATCAAAATCTTATTTCATAGTGGAGAAATATATATATGTTTTTTGCTAATATAAGATTTTGTAATTCCTCTCTTGTCAAATATTTTAAGGAAAATAGTTACAATTTGTTTAGTCAAATCTTGTCATTTCCAGTAAGATGTAACGTGGCGGGCAACCTAGGATTTGGCGCTAATTTAGTTTTGATAAAATGTCCAATACAAAATTATTCTACGTTTCTTGTATTGTTTGAAATAATATGGCGAATTTGATCCCCTCCTATACTAACAAATTTTCCTTTTTATCGTTATCATTTTAGTAAGGATGTCAAAGACTCGAAGTACTGTACACCTTGACTTGATATTAGTCATATATAAAAATCCAAGTTTATACAGTTTGAATTTTGTAATTTCGTGGAGATAGATGTCAATTCAAACCGAGTTCTGATTAGTGTAGGGTTGGGTTAAAGCCATATGAAAATCATAACTCATGATAAAATAAATAAAAAAGATAAAAAAAAAACTGTCAGGTTAGTCCGACTAGCCAGCACGATAGGGCTGACTAAAAACAATCCAAAAATGATTGAAGTGACATGAAATCCTGTGATCAGATTTGACTCAAAAACCTCAAATTTAGGCCAAATAGATTCAGACATTAGATTTCAGTACTACACTATTGTATTGTAATCCTTTCAATAGTTTAGGATTTGTATTATAGCTAAATGAAATTATATTCAAACAATGGCCCTTGTAATTTGGCATATTGGTTTGCTAGGACATCCTGAAATTTTCTTCAAAACATATTAATTGAGCATATCTTCCACAAAATAATGTTGTAGATAAAAGAGGAACCGTGAGAGAGAAGCCGATGACGATTTGATTCTAAAGAATTCAAAGTGGGAAGAGAAAGAGACATGGAGAATCCTTTGGATTGGCAAAGACGGACCCCGAGGTTTAGTGCAGTGTTCGTAGCAATTAATGTCCTCCATTGAGCCAAGTGACCATATTATAATACGTACATGTGGGTTACTAAAACGACAATTAAGTGAATACATTGAAATTTATACAAACTAAATCTTGTTTGGACTCGGCTTGACAACGTTTTTCCTTTATTTTGTAGTCTATATAAAAAACAAATCATTTGCTTTCTTAATTTTTTTTACTTTGACATCGTTGAATCCTACAAATACATATACATATTATTAGCTGTTACTCTATTAGGTGATGAATATTTGTAACATTTCGAGCGATAATAACTTCTACGTTCTAAGTTCTAACTAATGACAATATATATCTTTAGTGACGACATCGACAGTGTTGAAGTAATAAATATATCCAACTCAATAACTATAACATTTTGCTATTAAGGGAAAAAATTCTTGCCGTTCACCATTAATCGGTGACACGTGATAATAGAAAGCTTGCGTTACATATTTTGTCCAAAGCTAATAAAATGTGTGCATAATGTGTCCATCTACGGTTATGAACGAACAATCCAAATAGAAATAACCGAGACTTGGTAAAAAAAAAAAAAGGACAAAGATCCATTCTGAAAAGAAGGGCCATCCTCAAAATAGCAAAACGTTGAAAGCTTTATTACCACTAGTTATATAAGTATATTTGATGTACGTTGGTCTTGGTCTTGGTGCATACATTTAAACTAAAAACGAGCTCGAACTTTGATGGACAAATAAAGACTAGAGAATGTCACCGCTTGAGTAATTATTTCTCTTAACTAAGTTTATGATAATATAAAAAATACAACATAACGTGTGAGTTTCGAGTTTTCCCAAGTTAATGTATGTCTTTTTCCCAAGTACTACTCAAGTCATTCTCGTGGACAGCCTTAGTTTACAAGCAAGAAATGTTGGTCTTATGTGTAAAAATATAAATAACTTAACATAGTTACTAGAAATTTGTTCTGCAACTTAAACTCCATCAATTTTTTCAATACATTATATATACGAGTCTGTAAATTAACATAGCTAAAAATCGTAGATTATTAAAGTTACAAAAAAGGACGAGAAGTTTTGTAAAATAACTTCAAATTATTATTGATTTTGAAAAGGACACTATTTAAAATAAAAATTCATAACTTATATTTTCTTACAATAATTTACCTAACTATAATTAATAATAACTTTCATAATTAAATGTATAAAATTAAAACTTTCTATGTTTAATTTAATTTCCAACAGTTATCATAAAACATAATTTCAAAAATAATTTATAAATTAATAATTATTTGTGGAAAGAAGTGCCCAACCTTATTGATCATATGACCCAACCTCTACCTTACGAGCATTGCGTTGCAAGGAAAACGTGTGAATCGAACAAAACTAAAGGTCAAAGTTTAGTTTCAAAACCGTTAAACCAATTTGTCTATGATGTATGATCTGGTTCAAGACAAACTATCTGGTTTGGAGACCTTGATTTTATCCGAAATGTTTTACCATGACATTCCTTAATTCTCTCCACTTCTCATAAGACATGACTCATGAGTGTCCCATTGTATTTTTTGAGTCCTTCAAGAAAAATTGTTTGGGGGTAAGAGAATTGATTTATCCTTCATTGCAATTTTAGTTGTTTTTAGCAAATATGTAATTTAAAAATTCAAATAAGGATGTAAATTTCTTATTACATGAAAAGTAATTAAATCGACCTAATTTTGAAAAAATCAATGATCTTTTGTTATTTAAATCTTGTGTCATACAAAAAAATAGACAATATATAAAATGACGGTAAAGAGATTATTCCGTTAATTTGTGTGTTTGTCTATTTTCAACTCGAAAGTTCGAACTTTCTACGGTTTTAACTTTGAACAATTAATTAAATGTATTAGGTTAGGCTTGAACAGAGGTGTCAGATGGAGCCAACGGAAAGAAGTAAGAAACAATTTTTTTTTTTGTTTCATGGAAATAATATTTCAGAAACGTAAGACTTTTAACAAAAAGAAAAAAGAAAAAAACATTTCAGAAACATTTAACATTAATGAATCAAAATCAATGCTGCCATCAAGTGGAGGCCACCAAGGTTACGATTCTCTGATTTACTAAAGACAAAACGGGAGATTGGTAAGACGGTTTCTAATTAAATTCAGGCTGCAAATAAGTTATTTTTTTTAGTCTTTATTTATTTACTTATTAATCTGATGTTCACCATGCTCTCTTGCCTCTTGGGCACGACCTCGCTCTCCCAAACTTAAAAATATTTTCTTTTTCGTAAGTTATGGAGACTGCGAACTATAATAGATTTATAGTTGGTTCAGTCACTGACACCATGGAACGTGTATTTGAACTACACGACTGTAGACTATTCTATACAAGTTTTCGGGGTTTTAACAATATGTAAAACCTTCGGTCGTTAAGAGATGAAACTAAAATAAAATTTATGGTGATTCTTAGAAAATACTACAATTCTTTATAAAACGGTCTATGTTCGAAGTGATCTGTGATCGTGTAATGGTTATTTGGGTTGCATCGGGAGTCAATCTGTCTTTTATCTTGAAAGCTGATATATTTTGATTTCTTATAATAATTTTAGCGATGTTTAAATGTATAGTTATATATAGTCAAGCCAGACAATTACAGATATAGCATATAACTGTTATGTAGTAAAAGACAAAATTATTCAATGCAGCTGCTATTAACCCACGCAAAGACCTTATGTGATGCTGATTTTACATGTGCATCTAGTGGTAGTTTAAATGCTTTAGAAGGAAAAATACCATTCGGTTCTAATGTATTTTATTTAAAAGTCTTATCAGTAGTGCTCGAGTAGTGAAAACACACATATAAATAACTTATTCGAATGGACTTGGAAGCCTCGGTAAACCCAAAATCAAATATTGTATACTAGTGTTGGAGTTTCAAGAAAGAAAATAAACTTTGATTTTTACAACTCTAAAAATAGTAAAGGCTTATCTAAGAAGAAAACGGAGAGACAAACATGAACTGTTTATAGAGGCAAGCTGGAATTTAGCACTACATCAAGCATAATATGTAGCCGTTAAATTTTGTTTGACACTGTTAACAAACCAACGTGAAATTATAAAATCTAAACTTTCGTTCCAACCTCTTAAACTTTGTTGAACCTCATATATCTTAAATCTTAACAGCTACATGTGTTGCGATCGAATAGGAATCTAACTCGAAATTTAAACCCTTTCGTTCTTAGGCCCATTGTAAACCATTTAAAAAAAAACTAGTTATGCAACTTTATGTTTTGTGAAAACGACAAGGCTTAACCCTTTACGATTCTAGTTTGGAAAGAATGAACCCAAAAAGAATATTAGCCCATAACAAAGTAGAAGAACACAGAGACGTATCTCAGAAATAAACAAAAAGTAGATGGGATGATTTTAGTTTTTATAGTTTCCATGGAATGGAATGAAATGGAGATCATATGATTTCTTACTGGTCCTATCTTCACAACTTTTTATAAGACAGACAAGTCTATAAAGATCATTACATAGAAATAAGAAGAGTTAATTATTAGGGATCTTCCTTTAAAGGCCAATATCTGTGTCAGCCCATGGCATACTTTTGGGTCCAGGTCCTAGCAGTGGACTCATACTTGTTCTTGTCTGTCTTGTACATGTGAGCTATCTCTGGGACCAAAGGATCATCTGGGTTTGGATCCGTTAACAAAGAACAGATCGATAACAGCACCTGTAGCATCACACATATCAAACACTCATTCACTTATACTAATAGTGATCATACGAACAGTTTAAACTGACTATTTACTTTCAGATAGCTGTTTATGGTTCTTATATGATCAAAAATGAGGAAGAACAAAAGAAAACCTTGGAAATTGTGAGCGCAGGACTCCACTGCTCCTTCAAGATGTCGAGACAGATGCTACCATTGCTGTTAATGTTTGGATGGAACACCTTAGTCCTAAAAGCCACCTACATTTTAACACACCATAAATAGAGCAACGAAGTCAAGCAACCACAGAAGAAGAAGAACATGCAATACAACCATAGAGAACATTTGAGCTTGAAACAACGAAAAACCAACGATGGCTGCAATAAAGTCCAAAACTTTATCGAAGAAGAAGCAGCTATAGAGAGTTGAATTTACCTTAGGAGGTTTAAATGGGTAATCTGGAGGGAAATGGATGGTTACAAGGAAAACACCTCCAGCATAAGGGCTATCCGTTGGACCCATTATCGTAGCCTGCCAATGAAACATGTCTTCGGCGACGGGTCCTGTAACCAAAAAAGTTCAATATTAAAGCAGAAGAGCAACAAAGGCAGGTAAGAAAGCTGATAAATAAGGAAAAATAGAAATAAAGATCAAAGCTTTAGCTTAAGCTCTCATCCAATTCAAGCAAGAAAATCACAAACGAAACCAGATCCAGATAGTAACGAATCAAACAAGTTTGAACCTTGACCTTTATGATTCATTCTCTGATAATAATTATGTAAAATTTGCAGCTGAATTACCCAAAATCAGGGATAATTAGATCTAAACCTAACAAAATATCAATACCAAACCATCGCACAATCACAAACCAGCTTAAAAAAGAAGATCAAAACTGAAACTTTAAATTTTACAAGGTCCCAATCCATAAAAATCAGCTACAGAAACACGACTAATGAATCGAAATCGAAATCAAAATAGGTACCTGCGCTACATGAAGTAGGAGGATCCTTCTGCAGATCCTTCAATTCCTTCAAGATCCGTTTCGATGCCATATCCAAAACCAATCAAAGGGTCTACAATCCAAGGATCAGATGAGAGAAAAAAGCAAAGAAATCAAGAAATATATAACGATGAGAGGATTCAAGATAATACCTGCGTTTTTTTTGGTATCGGCGTAGGTTCTTCAAATCGGGGAGAAGAAAGGGTGGTGAAACGGAAGAGAATATTAGGAGGTGTAATGTTGTGTAGACGCGACCACAATAAATAAGGTGAGCGAAGATTCTACTTCGTTGATTAGTGGACTCTGCCTTTATTCTTAGGTGATTCGTTTTTTCCTTTTTTTTTTTTATAGTTTAACTTTTTTTTGGGTGGGCCTAACTTAGCGTTGTACCTACGGCATAAATAAAAAAATGTGGCGCCGATGTTTTTACAATCGCGTTGAAGCGATGTCGTTTAAGTGTGCCTCGTATGATCCGACGGTTGAGAGTTTTAGTAAACTTTCTAGGACGAATCATTTGGCGCTATTTGCGTTTATATTTACTTGATTTTAGTGTTTGCTTTCATGATTAACCATAAGTAGATAAGATTTTATATATCAAAAGTGCCTGTGAGATGGTATTGAATCTTTGCTGTGATATTTGACCCGACGGTTCTTTTTGGTGACTGTATCCTATTGTCAGCTTTTTCAAGAGATTCTAAGCTTATCACATTTCCTGAAAATTTGGTAAGAAAAAGCTCAAGGTTGGAAAGAATAACAAGGTTATTTTAATTAGAAACAATATTATAAAACTAAAATGAGATCGATTTACGAAAAATGGAATAATGGTTGTCTCCACGCCGAAGAAAACGATCATGACAAAAAAAAAAACAGAGAGGAACGACTCAAGAGCTTGGGAGAAATATACCATCACATTCACACCTACATCTACATGCAGCTTCCAAAGATGAAACTAGACGAGCCAAAGTGATTGTAGATTTTATATTCTTGATGATGTAATTTATTGATACTGAAAAGTTATTTTTGTCATGAAGATATGTGCAATCTTGATTCAAGGAAAAGAAAACCGGCAACTACTCAAAAGACAAACAATATTTTAGTACTAGGAAGTAGGAAGATTAGTGTTGTTTGTATATGAAAAATAAATAGAGAGCATGAATTTTTCATTAGGATTTTTTTTTTATTGATTTGAATTTCGCACCGTGGAACCATCTACATTAATTAAAGGAGGTGATTCTAAATCTATTTGATTATCTTCCGAGTCTAAACCTTTGTGACATCTCATACTATTTCCTAAACTTCCTTTTGTAAGTTGTTTGAACCATGTCCTCTGTTTCGGTTGCTCTGCACTTATGGCAATGACGACGTCGTTGGGGAAGAGATCACCATGGACAAAAGCGTGCAACACCGTCATCCCTAGGACACATATCACCGTCAGAGTTGCTGCTCCTGACATAACAACCGACAGTATCTGAGTTGCTACTCCGGTTACTTCGTCTGAATATTTGATCGTCGCGCTCGCCACTGCCGTCATCGGAAACGTGTAAGCCCACCAAGCCAACGAGAATCTGAAAGTTAAATTTAATCAGGTCAGATAAAAATCTTTTTAATTTGGTTTGGTAAATTTGATCGTGCAGCTACACTAAGATCTTACTTGAATCCGCGGAAAAAGTTAATTCGACAAACCTGAAACAAGAATCATAACAAGTATAAGGTAGTTAACATTCTTGTAGCGCAAGGAACTTAACTCTAGCTCGTTGAAATTATGTTAACGTCAAAAACAAATTACCAGAGAGAAGTACAAGAACATGGAGATGAAGTAAGCGAGCCGTGAACCAAGATTGAAAGAGGCAGAGATCTTGGTCCAGGCCATGGAGGCGACGGCTGGTGCAGCCACGAAGAGGAAGAAAACAGGGTGAAGCTCTTTAGGTAAGGTTTCGTTTGTTGGAAGTCTCTGATAAAGAGTCACAAACAAGACCAAATAATAAGCTAATCCCACAGCGAAGAAGAACATTGGTCCTTCTTTCAAACCCATTGATGCTCCAAGAAGTGCTCCAGCGAAGTTACCGACGATGGAAAGGTGATTTGTAGGGTTAGCGACTTTGGAGAGGCGTCGTTGTCCACCAGACATCCATTGTCCGTAAATCTTCATCTCAAGAAACAAGATGGGAGCCATAAGGAAGTACCAAAGTGTAGAGGGAAGATGTGAGATGATGGAGTGTGGGATTCCAAGAGCCAAGAAGAGGATTGATATGAGAGGAGCGAAGAAGAAGTTGACTCTGATCGGATGCCGGAACTCACGACGGACCGCCTCGAAGAAGAAGATAGTTTTGAGGAGGTAAGTGATGGAGACGGCGAAGAGGACGACGAGAGAGATCCACCAGAGCACGTGGTTGATCAGTTGAGTCACGTGCAAGAATTTCTCGGCCTTTGTAGTTG
>CM051386.1:5650887-5700887 GCA_028015245.1 Cardamine occulta | reverse complement strand
CTAAGGTCTTCCACATAATGGCTTGACTGCTTACTCCAAGACACATCCCGTACGATGTGATCGGAAACCGCAGAAGAAACGGCCACGTTTTATCCTCAGGAAGAATTATCTTCTCCTTCTCCTGTTAAACCACCAATCAAACACCATAAACGGCAGTAAGTAACCAAACATAAGAATGAATCAAGCATAAGCAGCAACGATGAACAATATAGTATACCTTGAGAGTTTCAAGTTCGGGGCCTTGGAGAGCATCAAAGAATCTATCAGCAGTTAAAGATTCAGTGATCTCTTTATCCTGCAACGAACTCTCTCTGGGGTTTCCACGTAAATTCGATATCTGTCGTTCGAGCTTCCCTGACATGGTTCTGAATAGGTCATACCTCTTGTCGTGGAAGTTTCTAGAAGCTTCTTGATCAAGAAACATGGCACCTCGGGGCATAGACTTGGAATGAAACTTCATCTTCCTCGCTCCGATTCGTTTATCTAATCTTGAGAATTCTCCACAACCAGACTGGCGTTGGTTTTCTAATGGATCTGAGTTTGCTGGTGAAACCGAAGGACTAACCGATCTTGGACTATTCATCTTTTTCCGTGATTTAGCACACAAATTTGGAATTATATTTATAAAGATCCAAATACATATAAACCAAATCAAAACGTCACATCCACTAAACTACTCTGCAATTGGATTAATTGTATATAAACATATAAACCACACCACACACATGTATATATATATATATATATAGACATATAAAATACTTACAGAAAATGAATAGAAAGTGATGGAAACAGAAAATGTAGATCTGATTAGTGTCGCTGTCGAGAAAGAACAGTGGAGTAAGTCGGTGTGGCTCTGTATGGTGAAGTCAAATAAGTCCTTCGAAAGGGGGTATTATGGTAAATATGTGAGCCAGGACAACAGGTCGCGTGTGTTCGGTCTGAGTGCTGTCCAGAAAAAGTTTAATGTCTTTCACTGTTTTGTTTTTATTTGAGCAGTTTTGTTTTGAATTGTCTACATCCTCCACTCGCTTATTTGTTTTATTTGGTCTGTCACAGCTCAACCGTTTGGAGCAAGTGGTGATTTCCGGCATGAAATTAGTCCCATACTCTTGCTACCCAAAAAATGTAACGACGGTAAGAATACATTATGAATCGTATGAGAATGGTCGTCGAATAAAAAATGCAAACAATTAGGTTAATAAATTAAAAGGAAGTCTAAGAGATAACTACCAAAAATATATATATTAGAGATGATGTTTCTTGGAATGTCTCTTTAGACTCAAAAAGTCGAGCAGTCAAAGAAGGAAGCGGCTTTGCACTCTCGTTTAGTCGCGTCTGCGCATTTTCATAATATCCGTACATTCGTCAATGAAATCCAATATTCTATTATTTTTCCCGATAGCCTTGGGTATCTTTTGGCGGTAAAAGTAAAACACACACATAATGCCACATCACTATGGCTGTTATTAGTTTATGCATTTATTGGGCTGACTGATTCCAATATTAAGATAGAACTTCAATGGGCTGAATCATCATATGAAGCCCATTAGCCTGATCCTTTAACAAATATCATGATTCTTAATCTAACGGCTACAAACCTACTGTCCGCAGGTCAATAGAAATCAGACATCTGATCTGACGTAGTATAATCCAACGGTTAAAAGTAACATCATCTAACGGTCACAAAAGAAACCTGTGAGTTTAATGTAATAAGACAAAGCAGTACCAGTTTTCTTTCTCCCTCCATTTTCAGTGATAGTAAAGCTTTCTTCTTTTACCAAAATTTCTCATTTTACAAAAAAAGTTTTCTTTTTCTTCGTGGTTAAGCTCAAAGGCTCCGATCGTACAGAGACAAAATGGCGAAACCGAAAGATTTACTATTTTCCGGAGGAGACACACCGGAGCAGCAGAAATCGCCGCTGGCCTCAACTGAAGAACAATCTCAAGAGAGGTTTATTTCTCTTCATCTTTCTTATTAATCTTCTGTACATTCTCTTTTTTTTTTTTAGTTTCTTCAGGCAAAAAATTATATCTTTCATGACATATCCTTTGTTTTTTTGTCCTTGTTAACTAAAAAGTAGGGTTTACGGCTCAGATAATTTGGTAATGGAACGAGATTCAGTGGAATCAGACGTTACTGATCAAAACATTGAAGGGTATTTCAAAATCGTAGACCAGATTCATGAAAAGGCTTCATCAATTCTTAAGTTTTCGCTTCAGTGTGATGATGTGATAGAGTCGCTTGAGAAAGAGGAAGAACGACTGAGAGTTGTTGAAGCGAGGGAGAAGAGAATTAGTTTGATTGAGGATTCACTCTCTCGTAGATTAAGAGAGTTAGATGAGAAAGAGATAGAATCTGATTTGAGACTGGTCATTGAAGCAACCTTTAAGAGATTGGTGCTTGAGAAGCAGAGTGAAGAAGTATTGACACAACTTAAAACACATGAGAATCAGAAGTTGTGTGAGTTAGAGAAGGATTTTGATCTGAAACAAAGAGTTGAGATTGAGAGAAGAAACGAGGAAAGTGAAGCAAAGGAGAAAGCTATTAAAGAGAAGACTGCTGAGTTGAAGAGAAAGGAGGAGACTTTTGAGCTGAGATTGAAAGATGAAGTTGAGAAATGGAGAGAGGAGAATGAACTGAAGAGCAAAGGTCTTGATAGTATGGAGAAGACTCTGGAAAAAAGGTTGAAAAATCTTGACTTGAAGCAGGTGGAATTAGAAGAAAGATCAAAACAAGAAGTTACAGAAGCAGAAACTCGAAAGAGATCAAACTCTGAACTTGAGCCTCCCTTGTTGGTAAAGAATGATAGTGATGCTACTTCTCTTACTCATCTACCAAAAAAACATAAATCCCATGAAGTAAATGATGGAGACATTGAAGGAATTGTATGCACTGATAAAAGTGATGAGGATCCTAAATCATTAACTTGTTCTGATACAAAGTTTAATGATTTTAGCAAGTCAATGAGCTCTTTTACTGTTGATCAAGTATGGGCTTTATGTGATCCTAGAGATGATATGCCTAGGATCTATGCTCAGATCAGGAGGATTTTTGACTCCCAGATGAGTTTGCAAGTGACACTACTTGAACATGTCAAAACAACAAAAGATGAGAAATCTATTCTCACTGCTTGTGGCAGATTCGAATATGGAGATACAGAGATTAAAAGCCACTTGATGTTTGCTCACGAGATGCATCACATCAAATACGACAACAGTGTCATCGTGAACCCACGAAAAGGCGAAACATGGGCTCTTTACAGAGATTGGAATACAAGTTGGAATAGTCATCAAGATCTACACGAGCCTCCTCATAGATACGACTTTGTGGAAGTCATCTCCGAGTTTGACGATCTTCAAGGCATTGCAGTGGCTTATATGGGAAGAGTTGAAGGATTTGTATCGGTTTTTAACCGTGCTGAGCAACATGGACTCATCAAGATCATAATCTCACCAGATGAAATGCAGAGATTTTCACATAAAGTTGAATCGGTTAAATTACGCGGAGAGGAGAAAGAGGGGATCCCAGCTAGGTCTTTCTTGCTAAACCCTGCTGTTACACCGAGCTACGATCCTCTTCTTGAGGAAGCGGTGGAAATGAAAATACAAAGTAAGGATTGTGGTAAAGCTCCAAGTTTTGAAGATCAAAATGGGTCTACAAAAGATCGTCCCATCACAATAGATTGAGAGACTCAAGTCTGGTTATGCACTTTTCTTATCTATGTAGATATATATAAGTATGTAGAATGTCATTGGTGATGGCTTTTGAGGCTGCAGGAAGTAGCGAAACTGTAATCTTTTGGTTCTGTTTCTGGTTTATCTTAAAGAGGATGCTTTAGGTCTGCCTTTTGCATATATATATATCCAAGAGTATGGTTAATGTAGGGAGGGAAATTTTTTTATCATGTTGATAAAAAGATTAAAACTAACATAATGTTAATTTGTTTCCTACCACATTAAAAAATAATTATTGCTAAAGTTGTACAATTGTTCTTTTTTTATTTTCTTCTGATTTTATTAGAAAGTTTTTCCAAATGGTTGTTTTTTTCCCGGCAAAGATATTAACGACCATAAGAGTTAATGGAAGCATGGCTATAATTAGAGGACGATCGTCCCACACCCATCAAACCTATGTCTTCTCCGTCGTCCACCAAAATCTTATTTACCCAAAAAAACATTCCTCCACTACAAAAACTTGAGAGCAAAGCAAACAAGTTATATTTGACAAGAAACAAAAGACACCCATCTTTTTATTCATTTGATATTATTTCCTTCTTCTGGGGAATGCTACTCGTCATCGAAGACTTGTTCGGCAGAAATGGAGCAGAAGAGCGTGTTGTTTTCGGCGTTAGGAGTTGGTGTTGGGTTAGGCATTGGGCTAGCATCGGGTCAGAGTTTGGGTAAATGGGCAAACGGGTCAGTTTCTGCAGAGGATGGCTTAACCGGAGAAAAGATTGAGCAAGAGTTGGTAAGACAGATTGTTGATGGCAGAGAGAGTAGTGTCACTTTCGACGAGTTTCCTTATTACCTAAGGTACATTGCTTGTCTTAACCTTGGGATTTGAGATCTATGAATATGGATTAAGAGCCAAAATGGGACAATATTGCTATGCTCATATTTCTTTTTGATGTTGCAGCGAGAGAACTCGGCTTTTATTGACAAGTGCAGCTTATGTTCACCTAAAGCAGTTTGATATCTCGAAGCATACGCGTAATCTTGCACCTGCAAGTAAGGCTATTCTACTGTCTGGACCTGCTGGTAAACATCTACCATCTTTCTGTGTTCATCAAACCTCAAATCTCTTTGATCCCTTTGTTATCCAAATTTTGATGTAAATTTGTTGCCTCTTTATCTCTGCAGAATTCTATCAGCAAACACTTGCAAAAGCATTGGCTCATTATTTTGAATCGAAACTATTGCTACTAGATGTAACTGACTTCTCTATTAAGGTGATTAATTGCATGAATTTTTAGTATCTTTCATGAAAGATGACTTTGTTTGTTAAAGAACAGCTTGTAAGATTTCTCTTTTGGTATTCATTGGTACAGATACAGAGCAAGTACGGATGCATGAAGAAGGTACTTGTATGTTACTTTGTGATCTTATGTTGTGTAGCTTTATTTTTGTGTGTGTTTTACAGACCATGATTGTGTTTTTCTTTCATATCTACTTTTTGCTAGTCTCACAAGAGGTCTATTTCTGAGTTGACATTGGACAAAATGTCGAATTTGATGGGTTCTTTCTTGCTCACCCAAAAGGAAGAAACTAGAGGTACAATATCAAATCTTTAAGCCTTTAAATTTCCCTTTTTTTTCTTCAAAAGAGCTTAAGTTTTGGGACTCTTGTAAATTTTAGGGACTTTGCGTAGGCACACAAGTGGCAACGATCTTGAATCAAGGTACATTGTGGTGTTTTTCACATCTGGTTTGTCTTCTTATTTAATCAAAGTAGAAAACTAGTTTATATGTTTTATGTAAGCTCACGAATCCTTTTAACGTAACACGTTAGGGGCTTTGACAGTTTAAGTCATCCTCCTCGACTCAAACAAAATGCTTCTGCTGCTTCTGATATCAGTAGCGTATCTTCCCGTTCTGCAACTTCTGTCTCAGGTGTGTAATCAAGAAATGAAACGAGTCATCTCAAGTCTTATTATAGTTGTACGCAACTTCACATTTTTAGACCCTTTTTTGGTTGTTTATACCCTTTTAGCTTCAAGCAAACGCAGTGCAAACTTGTGCTTTGACGAGAGACTTTTCCTTCAGTCACTTAACAAGGTAACATCTATTATCATATCAGCAGGACACGGTTCTATACTCGTGCAGTTCTTAAACTGAACGATTGTTACCTTTACAGGTCTTGGTTTCGGTTTCGGAAACCAATCCTATAATAATATACCTGAGGGACGTTGAGAAGCTTCTTCAGTCAGAAAGGTTCTACAAGTTGTTCCAGAGGCTCTTGAGTAAGCTTTCTGGCCCTGTTTTGATTCTCGGCTCAAGACTATTGGAACCCGAAGATGACTGTCAAGAAGTAGGAGAGGGCATTTCTGCTGTGTTTCCTTATAACATCGAGATAAGACCCCCAGAGGATGAATCTCAACTCATGAGCTGGAAAACACGATTTGAAGACGACATGAAACAGATACAATTTCAGGACAACAAGAACCACATAGCTGAGGTTCTTGCGTCTAATGATCTCGAATGTGATGACTTAGGTTCCATATGCCATGCAGATACGATGTTCCTAAGCAGTCACATTGAGGAAATTGTGGTCTCTGCAATCTCCTACCATCTTATGCACAACAAAGAACCTGAATACAAAAACGGAAGGCTTGTGATATCTTCCAATAGGTAGGTTATTCAGAAGGACAGTTATATCTTCCACACAACTAAGTCTTTATCTTTCAAGAAGCTAAACTGATTAAATGGTTCTGCAACAGCTTGTCCCATGGACTGAGTATATTACAGGAAGGTAACGGATGCTTTGAGGACTCTTTGAAGCTGGATGCAAACACTGACGCCAAGGTATATACAACTCTACCCATGTGCTTTTGAATTTTAAAGTGACTAAAATGTGAATGGGTCTAGATGCAGGGAGAAGAAGGTGAAGGGATTCTAATGAGTGAGTCAAAATCTGAGACAGATGTTCCAGAAAACAAAAATGAATCAGCCAAAAATGAATGGCCATTACCTCCAAAAGCACCTGTAAATGTAAACTAGAACATATGATTCAGCATTGGTATCTTGATGTGCTTCCCTGAACATAGGTTTGATTTTTTTTTTAATCTCATCAATGTAGGAGGTGCCTCCTGATAATGAATTCGAGAAGCGCATAAGACCAGAGGTTATCCCAGCAAATGAGATTGGTGTGACATTTGCTGATATAGGTTCACTAGATGAAACTAAAGAATCACTTCAAGAGCTTGTCATGCTTCCTCTTCGTAGGCCTGACCTGTTCAAAGGTGGTCTTCTCAAACCCTGCAGAGGAATCCTCCTCTTTGGACCACCTGGTACTGGTAAAACTATGATGGCAAAAGCCATTGCGAATGAAGCTGGAGCTAGTTTTATAAATGTGTCAATGTCCACAATCACTTCAAAATGGTTTGGAGAAGACGAAAAGAACGTGAGAGCTTTGTTCACCCTCGCGGCCAAAGTGTCACCTACTATTATATTTGTGGATGAAGTTGATAGCATGCTGGGACAGAGGACAAGAGTTGGAGAGCATGAAGCTATGAGGAAGATAAAAAATGAGTTCATGACACATTGGGATGGGCTTATGTCGAATTCGGGTGACCGCATTCTAGTTCTTGCAGCAACAAACAGGCCTTTTGATCTAGATGAAGCAATCATCAGGAGGTTTGAGCGAAGGTAAGCAGTTCCGGTACATCTTTTACATGAAACCTTGAGCTTGAGCTGTATCTAACTCCAGCTTCTGCTTTTGCTTTGTTGGGGAGATAGAATCATGGTGGGTCTTCCACCGGTGGAGAGCAGAGAAAAGATCTTGAGAACCTTATTGTCCAAAGAGAAAACAGAGAATCTCGATTTCCATGAGCTTGCACAGATGACAGATGGCTATAGTGGAAGTGATCTCAAGGTTTGACACAGTTCTCACCTCACTTTACCGACACTCGAATCTTCTTTCTATAGACTGATCATTGTGAACGTTATACAAACAGAACTTTTGCACAACAGCGGCATATAGACCAGTGAGGGAGCTGATAAAGCAGGAGTGCTTGAAAGACCAGGTAAGAACTTTGCCATATCCTCCCACACACTCTCTCTCTTTCTAGAGCTATTTCAATGGTGGTTTTCATAAAACTCAGGAGAGGAAGAAGAGAGAGGAAGCAATGAAGAATAGTGAAGAAGCATCTGAAGCAAAAGAAGAAGTATCTGAGGAGAGAGTAATAACGTTGAGACCTTTGAGCATGGAAGATATGAAAATAGCTAAAAGCCAGGTAAGTCGAGGAAATAAGTTGCATGTTTATGATCTTGAGCCAAAAAAAAAACTAACTGTTTTGGCATTTGCAGGTTGCTGCTAGCTTTGCAGCAGAAGGAGCAGGAATGAACGAACTCAAGCAGTGGAATGATTTGTATGGAGAAGGAGGCTCTAGAAAGAAGGAACAGCTCTCTTACTTCCTTTAATACCTCATCCACTCCTATTTACATCTTCTACAAAGACATTTTCTCATGCGTGTTTATAACTTTTGATATTTTATTAATTAGTATTATCATATTAAACATTAATTCCAGAGATTTTGTAAATAAAAACATGTACAGTTACTTTGATCTCATGTATCTTATTATATAAAGTTCAACTGTTTATGTATTGCATAGAGATGTACAAATCGTATGAAGTCTCGTGTGTTGTGTTTCATGTTTGTATCGTTTATGGTGTCTAGTGTCACTGTTCACACTCACTAAGCAGTGTTTTAAAAAGCAGTTTAGGCAAACCACAGTTGACCCAAAGGCTAAAAACATGATCATGTACAGTGTTTTAATACTTGATAGAATGTTAAGATAAAATCGACGAGACATATCTAGTTTAGTTCTAAGATTATTATTAGCATTCAAATAGAACACAGGAAAACAGAAAGCAAGAGAGATGGAGACTTAAAGATTTGAAGCTACTCACTCCTTCAATTGCGGCTCGCTCGAGCTACCAGCTGGAACCTCCGTTTTGGATTCAGAATTTATAGCTTGGAGAGTCTTGTAGAACTCTTCAGGAAGAGGCCCAGGACGGTGCTGCGGTACATGTTTTGGTATCGGTGCATCATTCTCTATGACTTCGCACTCGTAATCATCTGGAACACCCCAAGCGTCCCATTCTGCAAATGCAAACATGATTTTCACAATTCCATAGTGCAAACAAGCAAATGATAAATGAGTGTACGAACCAATCATTTTGCCAACGAGAGTGAGCTCATCACGAGCCTCTTCGATGAGTTCCTCAACCTTACCACACCCAAGTCGCTTCTCAATCGTTTCCCACTCCTCTTCTTCCTGACATACCTTGAGACGGTGACGCGTGAAGCTCTCCACTGCCTTCCTGTAGCCTTTATCCTCCGGAACCACCTGAATCTCCTTTAGCGTTTTGCTATAGAGATCGATCAGCACCGCCCTTGCATTTGGGACCACGTCTAACCCAACGATCCCAGTCGTCTGCTTCACCTTGGCCAATAATGGGCCCCCGATCGCACGCAGGAACATCTCCGCCGTTGGATCGCTTACTCTCCGGCGAATCTAATTTTACACTTTAAGATCAATGCATTTGCCATTTCGGCCCAATCTATATGGGCCCAAAATTTTAATGGGCTTCACTCTTTGGAATAATCCTCACCAAAGTAGAGCCAAGAGTCTGTCTAATCGGCAAACCTACGTTGTGAAAAAAAATCTCCGATCGTCCGATATGAGATTTGTGATATCGGCGGCCGGTGAGCTTTTCCGACGTGATGAGCTCGTCGTAGTCAGAAATCTTATGAGCCCTCGTCTATACTCTAACCACGTTAATCGCTCTCTCACGTCCTTTTTTTCTGAAACTGAAACCAAGTTGAGATCGCTAAGTGAGGATTCAAATCCTCAGTTAAAGAATGCCGTTTCAGTTTTCCAGCAAGCAGTCAACTCCGGTGGATCACTTGTTTTAGCCGGAAATAATCTCATGGCAACGCTAGTACGCTCTATAAACCACGAGCTAGCATTTTCGATTTACCGCAAGATGCTTGAGACTAATACTTTTATCAATTTCGTTTCGTTGAGTGGTTTGCTTGAATGTTTTGTGCAAATGCATAAGACCAGTTTTGCGCATGGTGTTCTCGCATTGATGTTAAAGCGTGGATTTGTTTTCAATGTGTACAATCTTAATATCCTCTTAAAGGGTTTATGTAGGAATCTGGAATACGTTAAAGCTGTTAGTTTACTTAGAGAAATGAGACAAAATTCTCTGTTTCCGGATGTTGTTAGCTACAACACTGTTATTAGAGGTTTCTGCGAGGGAAAAGAGATAGAGAAAGCATTGCAATTAGCGAATGAAATGCAAAGCAGTGGCTGTTCCTGGAGTTTGGTGACTTGGGGGATTCTTATAGATGCCTTTTGCAAGGCTGGTAAGATGGAAGATGCGATGGGGTTGCTTAAAGAAATGAAATTTAAGGGTTTAGAGGCAGATCTTGTTGTGTATACTTCCCTGATTCGAGGTTTCTGTGATTGTGGTGAGTTAGATAGAGGGAAGGCGCTCTTCGATGAGGTCATGGAAAGAGGAGATCCTCCCTGTGCTATTACATATAACACTCTTATTCGAGGTTTTTGCAAGTTAGGAAAGTTGAAAGAAGCCTCACAGATGTTTGAGGTTATGATGGAGCGTGGAGTTCGCCCAAATGTTTACACGTACACAGGTCTAATTGATGGCCTTTGCGGAGTAGGTAATACTAAGGAAGCCCTGCAAATTTTAAATCTGATGTTAGAGAAGAATGAAGAACCAAATGTTGTGACATACAATGTTATTCTTAACAAGCTTTGCAAAGACGGTCTTGTAGCAGATGCTTTAGACATTGTTGAATTAATGAAGAAGAGGGGCACAAAACCTGATATCATATCATACAATATCTTACTGGGAGGACTTTGTGCCAAAGGTGACCTAGACGAAGCAAGTAAGCTTCTCTATTTAATGCTGAAAGATAGTAATTATGTGGATCCAGATGTTATATCATTTAATTCGCTAATCCACGGGCTTTGCAAGGAAAACCGCCTCCACCAAGCTTTAGATATTTATGATTTGCTAGTTGAGAAATTGGGTGCTGGAGATATATCAACCACTAATATATTGCTTAATAGCACTCTCAAGTCTGGAGATGTAAAGAAGGCGATGGAACTTTGGAAACAAATTTCTGATTCCAAAATTGTTCCAAACTCAGATACCTATTCTACTATGATTGATGGGTTTTGCAAAACTGGCATACTCAATGTTGCTAAAGGATTGTTTTGTAAAATGAGAGTGTCTGAGCTGCAGCCTAGTCTTTTCGACTACAATTGTCTGATGTCATCATCATGCAAAGAGGGAAGCTTGGACCAGGCATGGAGATTATTTGAGGAAATGCAACGTGATGAATGTTTTCCAGATGTTGTTTCTTTCAATATTATGATTGATGGAAGTCTTAAAGCAGGGGATATCAAGTCTGCAGAATCACTTCTTGAGGAGATGTCTCATGCTGGTCTTTCCCCTGATTTATTTACTTATTCGAAGTTGATAAATAGGTTCCTGAAACTTGGATATTTAGACGAGGCTATCGGTTTCTTTGACAAAATGGTTGAGAGCGGCTTTGAACCTGATGCTCATATTTGCGATTCTGTGCTGAAGTACTGTATTTCGCAGGGAGAAACAGAAAAGTTGAAGGAATTTGTAAAAAAACTGGTGGAGAAAGATATTGTCCTCGACAAAGAACTTACGTGTACGGTCATGGAATACATGTGTAGCAGCTCAGCAAACATGGATCTTGCAAAGCGTTTACTAAGAGTAGCAGATGGTAAAGCAGAAGTGGCCGGATAAGTGAGGTACATAGTCATGTAGTTATGCTAACTTGAGGACTACAAAAGTGGAGAACGGGTGTGCATTTCGAATGCTTTGTAGAGAGATGTTGTAGATTGAATCATTAGAAGCAACAAAGTATGACTGTGGCAGACTGGGAAGGATGGTTGCAAAGAAGCTTTAGACGAATCCTGATGGAACACCCGAGCTGCAATCTGATAAGCTCATTGCAAGGCAGTGGTTACTTCAATTCATGATTTGATTGTCAGATGACATGAGGATACTAAGGCAAATAAATCCTACCCATTTGAATGAAGGGTGAATGCAATGAAGAATTCATGATTGGATTCAACCATCTATACCGATGCAGTGCGGCTCTCTTTTGGTCCTATCTCCTAATTACAGTATCAAATCCTTGGCCTTTAAATTCTTTGTTCCGCAGAAGAGCTCAACTAGCTGTTCGAATTCTTGTAAATTTAAGGGACCTTGCGTAGGCACACATGTGGCAACAATGCTCTATCAAGGTACATTGTGTTGCTCTCCATATCTACTGGTTGTTTTGTCGTTTAATAAACTCTGGAAAATAGCTTTATATGGTTTTGTGTAAGCTCACTAGTTCCTTTTGAGTAATACGCCAGCGACTTTAAGGGTAATTTTGTTTAGAAATTTGCAGCAGAAAAAGAGAATGAACGAACTCAAGCAGTGGAACGATATGCATGGAGTAGGAGCCTCCTGGAAAAAGAAACAGCTCTCTTCTTTTGATATCCACTACTATTTATAAGTCTGATGTAAAGTTCCTCTGTTTATGACTCTGTGATTTACAAAGTTAGTCTTAGTTGTTGGCCCAAAGGACTCAAATGGAATTGTAAACCACTTTATTTATCTACAGTATAACAAGCAGAACGTAATTTTTAAGCCCCAAAACATTCGATACCTTCAACATCATGTACTAATCCTAATTGAAAACTTAATCTTCAATGATGTTTCATGTCTAACGTACAACTATTAAAGGCCATGTTCTTACTTTCGCAGTACTTAATATAAGAGATGGTGAATCCTTCTGCCAAGGGGATGCTACTATTATCGAGATTTCACGTCCAAAGGAACCAATAAATCTTAAACAAAGATCAGCTTCCTGAAACATCTTGCAGGTTTTTGGGAAGAGACACATCTTGGACGAGAATATTACTTTCATTATCTATCATGTAAGACACGTCTAGTCCCTCCAGAACCAAGTGATAAATGATGCTGTCTGCATCCGATGTATCTTGTGGCTTGTTCCGTTGTGACATTGATCGTATGTCCCAGGACAGGACCTGTGTAATCAAGCTCTTCAACTCATCCGCTGAACCATACAGAGACTTCTTTTTCTGTACGCATAGCCACTATTTTGTTAAAATGGCAAATGGAGAAGAGATGGCCAGGTCAAAAGTCACTCACTATCAGTTTCCAGCAGCTGGTGAGGGAGGAAGAGAAGGTATTTGAGAAACCCACAGAAGCCACAGCCAATGAGCAGTCCTCCTGAAATTCACATTCAATTTGTATCAATCTTTGTTTCTACCTACTCAGGTATGTACTAGCAATGATCTTACACAGAGGAAAAACTTAAAAAGACCAATTCATAACAATGTGCATACCTTTACCCAATTTGGCACTGAGGCTCCTTGAATACTGTCCGAGTATGGTAAATAAGGCTTGATGTCAAGCACCGGCTGTCCGAAACCGTTAAAACAATCAATGAACTACGCAAAAAAACTGATAAGCCAAAAGTTAATCTAGCATGCTAGGGAAAAGAGAATTACAGTCCCATCCACCAGATCTACACCAGAGAGCAAAACCTTATCCTTTTGGATTTCCTCCACCTACGGATTAGTTACCATTATGCAATTTTAGTCAAGATATTCAATATGTCTTAGTTAACTACAGGAGAATTGGATTACGTTCAGAGAACCTTAGCAACGGTGAGCCCAATGGGACAAGGTCGATGAGGGGACCGAGTAGCAAAGACTCCCTTCTGTTCCCCATTTAGCCTTGGCACTCTCACCTGAATTCACAACACCCCCAAAACCTTCAGACTGAAAACATCATAACACAGAAACAAACAAACAAACAAAATCAAACCGCATACCTTAGCCTTGAGCTTAGACTGAGATGGCTTTCTCCATAGCTTCTCAATATCAGTGTTGAGATGAAACACGTATAATATCCAGCAATGAGAATACTCTCCAAGACCCTCAAGAGATGCAGGAGGAACCAAAGCCTGATCAAAGACCAAACTTGCCCTCGCAAGAGAAACAAGCAATGGCTGCCTCGGTGTCCCATTCCTGCAAAAACCAAGCAGCAGCACTTTAAAAACCAACATTTTAGAAACAGCATAATCCTCCCATGAAACTGGAAAGCTAAATGATAAGACCATTATACCTTGTAGAGAAGCAAGACTGAATAATACCAATTGGTCGCATTGGGTATATAGTTTTGTGTAAATCATGCGAATCACTCTGTCCTAACGCTTCTCGTAATGCCTACAACTTTCAAATTGCATCAGATAATGAATCCATCTTGATAAAAACTTCACAATCTCTTTGAATCAATTTCAATTTGCATTTCAACTGATTTTGAATCTAAATTCATGTATTGAGGTGAGTAGTAGAAGTTATAGAAGAAGACCTGCTGAGCCTTAACTCGACCTTTTCTCTCTGAAGCACTTTTTTCCATGGTTGATCCCAAAGACTTCTCAAGTTCCTCGATCCTATACTCCAAATCTTCTTCTCGTCTTCTCCATCTATACACTTGAGCAAGAACCAGCTCAATATAAAAAAGGTTTCTCAAAACCAGTACCTGAGAAACAGCTATGGGCAAGAGTAAACGAGAGGTAGAGAAAGAGATTACACGAGATGGCAGCGGTTACAGATACAACGGCGAGTGTGAAGGCTAAAGCCGCCGTGGTATAGCCGTTGGATTGTCCTGCTATAGCCATGGATGAGCTGTTATCTATGCCGGCGAGTGGAACGTTAACGACGGCGGCGGGAATCAAATCGCCTTTTAGTAGTTTTTGGTATGTAAGAGACAATGTGTTATTCACTATTAGGCCCACCTAATTATCAAATGCTAATTAGGCCCACCCATTAGCCCATTGTATCACATCATTTGTAATTTTGTATGATATGGTATTTGTAAACTTGCTACAAAGTAATGAATAACAGAAGAATTAATCAATTTTTCACTTTTTATATCGAATATGCCTCTGTTTATGATAAATACAAGCCAAAACATTTCGTATTTGAACCGCAAGGAATATACAATAATTCGTGTACCCTGCTTACTTAGTGTCTGCACATAGTGTAGAAAGAGGAGACAAGGTTAACAACTTACAAAAACAACATCAGCTTTGGTGACAGTAGAGAGTATAAGTAAACCAAATGAAACTCAAGGTTTTGTTTACAGTGGGAGATTCTATGTTGATGGATTGAATAGATGCACAGCTGCAAACCAATAACTAGCCAACTGCAGTTATATATAGCACAATTCACAATCTTAGTATAAGCTTTTCTTCATTCAACAATACTGAGGAACTAAGAGTATTTTGATACCTGAGCCACAATACCCTTCCCCGTTTGAGCTTCGATCACAAGCCCTATCGTGAGTCCTATGATTGCCCAGGCTCCGTTTATAGCCTCTATTTCACGTCTTCTCTGTTAAAGCAAACGAGACCAATAACAGCCTGTGTTATTTCTACCAATCTAGAATACAATCAGAGGGTTCTTCACTTACCTGTTGCTTCTCTCTGCCTTTAATCTCTTCCATTTGCTTCCCAGCTAACCGCTTAGCCTCAAGAGGGTCTACCATGATTACCTCTTTTTTTACCTTTGCTTTTCCTGGAGGAGGAGGAGATACCTACAAGAACACTCGGCATGGCAAAAAAAGTTAAAACAAATGGTCTAGTCAACCAACAAGAAGATCAAACTTTGTCCAGAATGAAAACACTATTGTGGATTCAGAAACCATGAACAATTTTCTCAGATTTGATAGATATCTGGATCCTAGTTTCTCCATTACCACAAGATGGAAAAAGCAAATGCTTTTGCGTATAGTAAAGCTAATAAAAAAAGGGCAAGTGTTATACATTTGGATTAGCTAGGACTCGAACTACTCCACCTCTGGCTCTGTTTCCCACTAACTTTGCATCTTGGTGTCTTCTTAGCCCCTTTCTGATAAATAATAAAAATATATTATGAATGGAGGCTAATATAGTGGAAGATAATCTAATTATCAAACGGAATGGATAACATTTGATCAATGACTCCTGAATTGAATGAAACCCTTAAGTGTCTCACATGTCACATGGGAAAAAAAATTCAAAAGACATCATGACAAACTAAGCCTGGATGTTTCTTCATCATGATCTTATTACCAAATTAGATAGACAAATGTCACAAAATAGTTTAAAAAAATAAAAGAAATAGAGTTACAAAAGTAAGAAGAAAGATGCAGAATAAGAGGAAAATAACGACCAATTCGGTATGTGATGCTTTAAATGAAAAAATACAACAAGAGTGTTAAGAGATGGGTACACCAATAAGTGAACTTATCCCAAACGCAAGATCAAACATTCACAACACAACAAGTATGATATCTGAAATGAAACAGTTTTAGCTGAAACTAAACGGCTACCACACAATAAACTGTTTTCACCGATTATAAATTTTGGATCCTCTACACGATAATAGAAAAAAAGGAGATAATTTTGAGGCATTACTCATCAGTAGTCACAACTAGAAATCAAAGTCACAGCTGGAGAAATCTCACTGGTAGCAAGCAGGCTAGCAGCAATTACCCAAATTAAATTCTTGTTTTATAAGTTCAAAGGAAAAAAACAGAGCATAAATCACAGCCCAGACCACAAATTTCAAAAATTACAGGGCAGAACACTGAATAAGAGCTGTTCAATCCGAAAATCCTTAACCAAAACATGACAAGGTAGAAACGTAATTAGAGAAGGAGAGAAAAGGAATTTCAGAGAGAGACTTACACGAGAGAATGAGAAGGAGTCGCAAAGCGTCCATTGGAAGAAGAGAGCTGAGTATCAGCTCCAGGGAAGAAAAAGATAGACGGCGGTGAAGAGAAAGACGTCACCACCATTTCTAAGCCTTACATATTTTCGAAGCACTTTCGTCTCTGTTTTATATTAGTCTGGAGAATGAACCGCAAAAGGCCACCAAAAACGTCGTCGTTTCGTACCAAATACAATATCTTACAGATATCTAAAAAAAGTTCTCAAGGGTGTGATTTGTTATACGCCAATGGACTAACCAACACAAGTGTTTTCTTTGCAATTAAAAATATAGTATTAATTACATTAGTATTAAGTACCTTTGGCTAAGAAATTAATTTTAAGAAGAGATAAAAAATGATTGTGCTGTGAGTTATAAAGCTTTTATTGATTTTGCCAGGAACAGGTATACAATTTGGATGATGAATGAAAAGATTTACAATTACATGGACATGATTGAAGAGGTAGAGAGAGCAAGCCAGAGGAGTCGTTGTGGCCTGTTGAGGTATCGAGCTTGCCATGCTGGTTCAGCGCTCTCTTTTTCGAACCCACTTTTCATATATAGCCTCTTGGCTGCTTCATTGTCCACCGTCACATGTACGTACATATCCGTTATGCCTGAACCATCCATCATTCACAACTCCTTTTTAACTCCAATTGGACAAGTCTAAAGGAATTTGATTAAACGGTCTTTTTACCCCATTCTCCAGCAACTCTCTTAGACTTGTCAATGAGTTTGTAACCAACTCCTTTACGATGCAGCTCTTTTGCAACACATACGTTGCTTAAATATGCCCTCGCAAAATCCACACCAATCCCCTTTATAACATAAAAGTTTCTCAATTTGGTTCATTATTAGACAAATGATCAGCATATAGTTGGCCACATCAAAATACCTCTGGTTTAGTTCCAGCAATTTCATCAGGAAGCCAACGGCATTGGTTAAGATCAAGGCTTCTGTTACATACGAGGAGCGTCATCCTCCCATTCTCTACCAATACAAGAGGAGGAACAAGGCCCAAAAGGCCTGAAGCAGTATCGTTTGAATCAGCTACCTCTCAAGTATGTGGGCTTGGAAAGGAGAAGAAGCTTCTATCTATAGTTAAATAACCACAGTTAAGTAAGTTAACTCTTCTGCTGTAACGGATCACATGGGTTAGGAAGAAGAGTGATTAGTATAAGTAAGAGAAAGAGAGGAAAGAGAAGAATCATCTAAGATTTGGGATAAAAAGTTGTAACGGGGAGGGGAGAGACTTCCTTAAGCATTTCTCTCAAATCTGTAAAACATCCATTAATATCAAAGAATCTCTTTTTCTCAGTGTTCAATATCTTGTTTGCTGGCTACTCGTAACAGCTTCCCACCACAACTCTATCTTCTATGCCATCAGATAACTAAATAAACAGATTGAATCATAGAATTCAGAACCCAATCCAATAACCTCTTTAGGAGCAAGAAAGCTTTTTTATGCAAGATAACCAATTGAATAAACAGACCTTACATGAAGAGCATAAATCCTCAGAAGAGTTTGATAGTTGTGACAATGGAAGAGTAGCGTTTATGCAAGAGACCCGCGTAAAACCTTCCCTCTTTCCTGAAATTCTCTCCTTAAGGGCCTCGAACTCACGCTCTGCCTAGTATCTTCTGTGATCCTAATGAAACTTGAACAGCAAAATGTAACATCAGCAGCATACATAATGATAAAGAGCACATTAGTCCTAAACGAGAAAACACAATAACAATGATTTATAGACTATACTCACACCTACAACATCAATTTCAGAAGAAAAATTCCAGCTACGAACGATCGATTCGCAGTCAAGGACGTTGCATTCATGATATGAATACTTAGAATTTTGTTTCTAGTTCATCGATTAAGTTATCGCAAAGAGTGAAATAGAATGAAGAACTGACTTGGATATTATAAGAAGAATGATTAAGTTCGTTGAAGGTCCTCACGCGGAGGCAAGCTGCCGCCCAAAGCTCATCTTCTGACACCGTTTCGGATATGACGAACGTAGATTTGTCGATCGCTGGAGCACAAATGTGTGAGGCAGCGACCGGACGGAATCGGAATCTCCAGGAAGGATTCGAAAGACACGATCATGATCCATCTGTGTTTGACTCGTTGAAATGGCGATAGAGCATGAACTTGGAAGAGACGAACAGAGAAACGCCATTTTCGCGGACTAACCACGTCCTCAGCTTCTTGCGAAGCTTCAACAAGCTCGCATGACTGGACTTCTTTTGTTTGGGCCCAATCTGAGCCCATAGTTTTCGTTTTGTTATATTATACATCTCTTTCCATTTTTATCTTACAAAATAATCCCAAAGGAAGGACAGCCACATAATATTTCCTATTGGTAACTACACAGATGGGAACTTGGTTGCATCTCTAATGGCCACAAAACTCGGTGTAACTCAAGGAATCATTGCTCATGCGTTGGAGAAGACACCACTTGATATTACTTTTACAGTGATTACACTAGTCTTTGAAATCTCTCTAACTTTGGTCTGACCGTTTTGTGGCAGCTTGGGAGAGCTCTGTTCAATCATAGCCTGGTGGCCTTGAACTACTCAACACAATATGTTTCAAGTCTGTTTTGTTTTGGTTTTGATAAAAATAAAATATTTAGATTATGTATTCTAGTAAGATTAGAATACACATGATTGTTTTTTAATTTTTTTTTAGATAGAAACTGAATCTAAAATTAAGGAAATTTGAAATCGACGAGCAGTTCTCACTTGTTGACGATCCCCTTTCAGTTTTATTCATATTTTAAAAAACCAAATTCAAGAAACGAAAAAAAAAACCCCCAAAACAACATGATTTTCATATCATATTAAATTAGATTTAGAGAAATTTAATTTGGGGATAAAATTAAATCAGAAACTGGAAAATAAATTATAAATAAGCACACGACGGGCAACTTCACTTCCTTGCGTCGCGCTAGATCCCACCGGAATCGCTTATGGCGACCGGGTCCGCCGCTACTCTTTCCACCGGCTCGGTCTTTTCCAATTTTATCATTAATAAGAAGTAATATGTATAATCGAAACCATATTTCTCAGGTGCGTTGACCAAGTTCATAATAACTGCACAGAACAAGACCATCAACGAAAAAGCAAAAACACAGTACACTTAAATAACAAAGGGATGAATATAACAAACAAACAAAAATAAAACATTAAACAAACATTTTCAACAAAAAAAAAAATTATACGTGTCATCGTCTTTTTACTCTTGAAAAATTATCGCAACAATACACGCTTTATTTTCATATGAGCCGAAGATGTATTTCCACAAGAAAAGTATCATATATACGATCACATCTATACCAGAATTAAGCCACATTCTATATCTATACGAAACATATGTTTCATTTCTTAATACACACAAATTAAAAGTTCAAAATTCGATTACACACAAATATCGATTTTCGTCGATTATTTACTATTTACCAAACTATTTTAACCATATAGTACAAAAATAAACCAAATTTAAACCAATTATAATCCCATTACAACAAAAATAAACCCTAAAATCAAAAATTCCCAAATCCAAAAATCTCAAATCCAAAATCTGTTCAATTCCCAAATCCAAAATCTGTTCAATTCCCAAATCCAAAGTGCTTAAGGTTTGATTCTTATTTTAAAACAAACTAGAAATTGCTAATTCCGGCGTATCTTCAACCCAGTCGCAACCTTAGATGAGTCTTCATCTAGATTTTTTTTTTCTGAGTTCTTCTTCTTCTTTTCAAAATCCCTAATCAAGAGAGAACATAAATCGTAGAACTTACCGGAAGAACCGACGTTACCGGGAACCCATTTGTCCCAAGCTTTGTCCACAACCGCCGAATCTGTTTTACGATTTGAATAATACAGTCTCTGTATCTCTCTCTGTGGGAAATTGGTATAAATTTGATAATTTTTCAGATAAAAACTCGAATAAAACAGACGAAAATAATCTTTAATTCGAAAGAAAAAAACATAATCTTTATTCAATTTTGCTGCAACATTGCAATTGTAATGTCTCGACTCTTCATAATTCCTCGATATATAAAATTGCAAAGATTATTCATCCGATTAATGAAAAACAAGAACCCAATATTCGAGAGTTTGAGATTTCATCTCGTTCTCCGTTAATTTCCAACCCAGTCGCAACCCTAGATGAGTCTTCATCACCAATCGCGTCGATTGAAGACAAAGTTGTTAAGTCATTGGCTCTTTCATCGCCAAATTGAGAACGCGATAATCAGGATTCTCCACTCTCAGATGGGTTTCGAATTCTTCGTCAGACGATGAAACTCTATCCGAAAATTCTCCGGATGATTTGGAGCAGGATTAGTGTAGCAATGGTACTCAAGTTAAGACAGAGTCTCAGATTCTGGGCCCATTGGATAACTCTGGATTCAAGAACAATGATGTAAACAATATCGACGATGGATTCTGCCAATCTCAGATGTTTTAAGTTTTGATTCCATTTCAATTTGGTTTCAATGTTTTTTTTTTTTGGATCTTTGAATACGAATTTGACATTTTTCGTATTTTATATATTTGTTTTTATTTCATTTTGTTTAATTAATTAATTCAATAAATAAATATAATTCACTTTTTAAAATAAAATTGGATATTTTCTGGTTTAATTATATGAAATTGGGTTAAATTTGGTTTAGAACTGACATTAAGTGGTTAAGTATTTTATGGTTAACAGTAAACCGATGATAACCATAAATTATGGGTACTCAAGATTCAAATTTTAAATTTGTGTGTAATGAGATTTCGAACTTCTAATTTGTGTGTATTAAGGAATAAAACTTATATTTCGTGTGAATATATAACGAAGCTTAGTTCTGGTGTGGATCTGATCGTATATGATACTTATCTTGTGGAAATACATCGTTGGCCCGAACAATATACCTAATTAATCAGGGTATCCCATAAAGCTGCTAATGAATTTTGGTTGATATAGAAAAGAATTTGGAGTAATATTTATTACTGGATACAATAAATTAAAATATGTGGAATCAAGTTGTAATGTACTTATGTACACCTAGCTAAGAGGAGCAAGTAGAGCTAGTTCATGCATGATGATGTGGTACCAAAAATCCCAAATAAAGTAATAGTTAGAGATTATGGAAGGATTAGAATGACTAAACAGGATGTGAAGATGATGTGTGTCATGAGTCAGAGTATTTGTCATTATCCTATGATTCATATCTCTTCTTATCATGCATCCAATTCTTATTGGTTCACAAATACCAATGAAAAAATAGAAATCATTTCATCAGCAATAATATATATAAAATCAATACTTAAAATCGGTGTGGGGAGACCTAATACAAGAAGACAAATAGTATAATTTACAGTGACACGTTCACGCATATGGTATTTTATCTATCTCCATAAGTATGTTCTGTCTTTTGTGTGTCTTTAAATATCTAAGATACGTCAAAAATTTTCTTAACGAGACGTATCACAATTCACATGGACGTCCTAAATGTCGAGTTGTTTCCATAGTTTCATGAACATTTTATTTAGTTGATGCGTACTTAACCTTGAAAATGATGTCGTCTTTTGTAACAAAACAATTTGGTTCGAGCATCTTTGTTAGAGAATAAGTATTATAATACTCATTATTGCTTACCTGACTTTGTGACGCGGAACTTCAAAACCGTAACCACTCATTATTTTATTTGTTTCTATTCTGTCAACGTATGCATCTGAATCCAATCTTCGGTAGCCTAAGATCCATTTTGCAAAATAAATGAATACAACATAAAAAAAAAGCTCTTTATCATTCCACGATTTTAAGTTAAGTTATTCAAGTTTTCATTTCATTCTATATTTTTTTTCCAAATTTTCAAGATTTTACCAATATATGCTTTACATATTCTAGAGATTTGATATACAATTGAAGATTATGTCATTAGGCGGCTAACAGGTTTGTTGATCGTTCTTATCATATCATTAACACACTTACACACACACGTTCGACACATGGATTAATTTGTATCTACATATTCGATATATATATACAGCTGCTGAGACGTATTAGGAGAGATTAATTTGTAGTGATTTCAGAATCTTGAATGTAAAAAAGAAAGAGAGAAAGAAGAAGATGGAGATGTCGAAATACAAGGCGGTGTTGGCGTTAGTGATGTTGCAGTTTTTATCGGCGGGAGTTGCACTCTTCACTAAAGCTGCGTTCATGGAAGGACTTAGTCCCACCATCTTCGTCGTTTATCGTCAAGTCGTGGCCACTCTCTTCATCTTCCCTATCTCTTTCCTCTCCGCTTGGTAAGTCTAACTTTGATTCATCCATATATGTATAATCATCACATGATGAAAAAACTCATTTCCATGTGAATGGTAAATAGGAGGAAAGAAAACAAACCTTCTCTGGGAGTAAGAGGCTTTTGGTGGGTGGCTTTCACGGCTGTTATTGGTGTCTCTGTGAATCAGAACGCTTATTTTAAAGGGATTGACTTATCTTCTTCATCCATGGCTTGTGCCATGACCAATCTTATTCCTGCCGTCACTTTCATTATCTCCATTATTGTTGGGTCTGTATTATCAACATGTATGTATATTTAAAGATTTTATATTGATGGACTGATGATTATTGATAGATGTTTGTTTCAGATTCGAGAGTATAAGGAGGAGAAGTATGAAAAGTGCTGCAAAGGTAATAGGGACAGGTGTGTGTGTAGGAGGAGCCATGGCGATGACTTTTCTCAGAGGCCCCAAACTGCTTAACGCTCTACTCAACCAAGACAAAAACACTTGGTTACTTGGCTGCTTCTTTCTTCTCATTAGTACATTTGCTTGGTCTCTTTGGTTAATCCTTCAGGTTCCTATTGCCTCCCACTGTTCTGATCACTTGTACACTTCTTCCTGTAATTGTTTCATGGCCACCATAGCCTCTTTCTTCATTGCTCTTGCCCTTGGCAACACTCATTTACCATCCTGGAAGCTTGATTCCTACTTAAAGCTCTCCTGTTGTATATACTCTGGATTCCAGTTGGCAGTGTCTTTCTTCCTACAAGCTTGGGTTGTGTCAGAGAAAGGACCTCTTTTCTCTGCCCTTTTCAATCCTCTTTCTACAGTCATCGTCACTTTCTTTGGTGCTCTGTATTTAAAAGAACAGACTTACCTCGGAAGGTATGCCGTATTGGTCTCTTTTCTTACTGTCCTATATTCGTTCTGAAGCTTATTTCACATTTTTAACCTCGTTTGCCCCTTTTAACAGCCTACTGGGTGCTTTGGCTGTTATCCTTGGTCTCTACATTGTTCTCTGGGGCAAATCTGAAGACTATCAAGAAGAAGCCACAAACCTGAAACTGCAAAATGAACACACCACTGCCTCCGAATCTGACTTTGTTCCCATTATGATTAATGACAAGGCCTTTCGTAGTTCGGAGCTCTTAGAACCTCTTCTCATGTGAGACAGTTCTAGATGGTGTAAGGAGAATTTTTTGACGATTCGAAACTTGTAGAAGCAATGATAATAACGAAAAATAAAATGGAACTTCTTTTACAAATCTCACTCGTCCAAACAGATAGATGCACAAAAAACTCGAAAATAAAAAGCACAAGAAAGTGCATTTGTAACTCATTTAGTCATATGTAAATGTTGCAAATTTAAGAGAAAACAAATACATTGAAATGCAATCTCACATACACAAGACAAGCGATCAACGAGTTATCTTAAAATGCTGCATTTTGACTTACTCGAGAGTAAAATGACGGCACTTGAGAAAACTTTCGTTGGTCTCAGACTTGGTTTGGAGGGCATCTCTGCTACTTGAAGGCATAAAGAATCTAATAATAACTGCGTTTCCTGTTGTTCCTGAACGCGCAACAACCAACGGAGTAGACGATAATGAGGAATACGAGGAAGATAATGTTGACCTGAGCCACTTTTTTCCATGAGTTCTTGAGGTTGTCAAGTAAACCAGCCTTGCAAGCTTGGCAGTCGTAGCATAAAGTTGCTGGTTTGTTGTCCCAGACGTTGCAGTCTTCGTTTGTGTATGGACCAGAGGTCTTTGTCCAATTAGTCGGGTTCACGTAGGTGAAGTTACAGTCATTGGACGGCTTACAGCAACCAGACTACACAAGTAGACCAAAAAAAAAAAACGATGAGGTTACAAAATCCAACACAAGAACTTATAACCAATGAATTCGAATTTAAAAGCAGCTTTTCATACTCATCTGAGATGCAACAAAAGGGAGTTGATAAAGAAAAGTTCAAAAGACTAAATCTTTCTAACACGTTTTTGTGTTTGTATCTATCCATGGGAGACAAAAAGTAAGCTTTCTGTTCATAAAAACAAAAGAGCTTTATGAAGAAAAAGCAAGGTGAATCCATAAATCTCATCAAAAAAGGTTAGCTTTATGTAATTCACTTTAAATTCCGATCTGTGATTCTCAATTGCAGATATAACAAAAATTGAATCAGATCGAATATAACCTGAAGAGCATTGAGATTGGCTTTGTAGAATTCGTCAACGTTAATGCTGGCGTAACGAGTTCGATAAGTGGAGCAAACGTTGGAGTAAACCAAACAACTTCTGATCCGTTCCCAATTCTTAACATTGGTGACACGTTTCTGCAGCCAATTAGAGTAATCGCCGACACGATACTCTTTATATCCTCGATCGGATATAACCTCGCCGGCGCCACGGTTAGTGACGGCGAAAGCGAAGATGGTGAAACAGAAGCCGAGGACTATAAGGATGAACATAGCGAATAGGTAAAGCCAGAGAAGGCAAGAGACACGGCAACAAGCGCCGACGAGTCCTGCAATGGAGACGAACATGAGGAAGATTCCGAGAACGACGATTGGTTTGTCGAGGAAACGTTCGCACTCGGTGGCTGCATTTTTGCCGAGCCAGATCCCGGCGGAGAGAATTGGGATTGAGAGGAGGAAGGTGAAGAAGTTTAAGATTCCGAGGAGATTGTTGCTACACTGAACCATTTTTTTTTGCTTCTTTATGGTTTTGTCCGGTGGAGATCAAAAGTGACTTTTATCTCCGATTTCAGATCTTTTATGCAAATATGGGAATTTTGTCCGTTACGAAATCTGTTGAGAATTGAGTATATACCAATCAACGACAGCTAGATAGATTACAAGTTAAAAACTTAAAATACGTTAATTAATCAAATCACATTTAATTAGAGTTTTATTTGCTGTTTGCACCCTAGAATTGTTGGAAGTGACAAAAATGTCTCGAGGATTATAATTGTGATGAATGGATCCAAAGAATGATTCCAATTTATTATTTTGATTTGATCATCCAAACGAAAAAAACGCTTAAACAAAAGATAAAAGTTCGTGATCATCCCACACGACCTTTTTGGTCTTAAAACATAAAATGATATAAGAGAGGTTTATTTGCCGGAATCAGAGAGGTCCAGGGAAAGTTCCGGTCTCCCTCTGCTCATTCCACTTGTCAACCTACGAAAAACGATAAGCGCATAGTCAAGAATGTGGATAGAGAACAATGAAAGGATGATAATAAGGAACGAAGCAGGAACGTAAAAGTACACACCCATTCTCCAGGGCAGAGCGCACGGTAATACTTGGCGAACCTCTCGCATTCGTTGGAGTCCTCACCCTTTGCAGTTGTGCACCTGCAGAGATGGTATTGTTGTTATGAGTTAGAATGAATTGAAGAGTTGCTAAGAGTAAATGTGAAGCTCAGAAGAGTACCTGTGGAACTCAATGTAACGGGTGAAGCAATGCCTCGTTTGGTTCGTTGTAGGAAACCGGAAATCAGCTGGAGCAGTTTTCAGTTCAATCTAATTCAATAAAGTCACACAGAAACAAAGAGGTTACAAAACTGAGATACATCAATACATTTTAGCCAAGTGATTCACGAAGATGAAACCAATAGAGCAAAGAAACTTTTAACAATAACGTCATTTTAGAATTCAAAGCTTTATCTTTTATTCTCTTTCAATTCCAAATCTACTCTCTTAACATATTGAAACAAACAACAAAATCAAGTGTTTACGAAAATGGTTTAACAGAAAATTCTATTATACAACAATTTCAATGCAACAAGATGAAAGATTCACCTTCCCTTCCCCTATCAATTCTTAATCTAACATTGAAACAAACTACACAAGCAACAAAATCACTCCTTTGAGAAAGGATTTGACAGCAAATCTTCATCCCTTTATACAATTTCAGTGGTATTGTCTTCTTCTCTATCCAAAGAATCATCTACTCAATTCGGTAAAAACAAAAAAACACACGACCAGATCATCATCAATAGAAGAAGAAACGAGAGAGGATGAGAGAAAAAGCCAGACCACAGAGCAGCTAATTTTTGCATCAAATCGATTTCCATACAACAAAATCTAATTGATATCGAATTTCATGTAAGCATAAGAAGTGATCAATCAGATCTCGAAATAGAGATCGAATTTCAAAACAAAAATTACGATTCTTCAAAGTTCTTTTCATTTACAATCACCGGCGGGAAACAGAGCTAAATCGTATTTATATTAAACGAATAAGAAAAGATGAAAAGTTACCTCGTCCTCCATAGCTGATCCGTAGACTGAACGATGAGATTGGTTCGGTTGGGTAGCAGAAAGAGAAGATGCAGTCGATTGAAAATGAAGTTTGCAATTCGCCAAGTTTCTCTCCGGTGACGACGACTATGAGGAAAAAGCCAATGAGGCAGCTTCAAGTGTTGGGCTCTCATGGGCCTAAAATCACTTAAGAATCCAGACCGGTTATAGTCGGTTTAGTTGAATAATCCGGTTTACTCTGGTTACATTTTTGGATTGTTCAGAGAGTCGAGCTCAGGCAGGTGAGTAGTGAGGGAGGTGAATCGCTGCGACTCTGTTTTTTCGTTAAATCCATCAATCTCCGATTAGCCTGAAGGTTTCCGATCACCTCTCTCATTCTCACCATGCGCTTACGTCTCCTCTCCCTTCGCCGTGTAACTCTACTCTCGAGGCATCAACGATACAATCTCGCTTCTATTAATAATTGGTTGATCCCAATCAATCACAACTCGCATTCTTCATCTCTGTTCTCGGCTTCTTCATTCTCTTCTTCTTCACATTCCAATGGAAATGGGAAAATGGCAGGGCCTTTAGTGGAGTATCAACGCAGAATCGTAGCTGGGGAGCTATTAGATGGAGATTTATGTCAGGTACTTTCCTTTTTTTTTCTTCGTTTTTTTCTCTAATGGAATCGATTCTGAAGCTTGTTTCTTGCAGCTAGGTACATTAAGAGAACTCCAGAGACTCTACGACGAGCTTGTTCAATCCGCTGATGCTTGTCGATTGGATCGTTATTCTGCATCTGCAAAACCCACTAGGAGTAATTGGTTTTGGAGCAAATTTGTGTCTCAGAGTCCTTCTGTTTCCCCAGTCAAAGGCTTATACTTATATGGAGGAGTTGGAACTGGAAAAACAATGCTTATGGACTTGTTTTTTCATCAATTGTACGTAAAAGATCACAAATTTATATAGTTTCTTCATATTTATATTGATTCATTCATCTGATCCCTTTCAAAACTGGGTTAGGCCAGCTAGCTGGAGAGCACAAAGGATTCACTTTCACAACTTCATGTTGAGTGTTCATAGCCGCTTGCAAGTACGATTCCAGTTCCAAGCTTTCTTTTTTAAGCTAATAACCTCTGGACTCACCTCTTTGCCATTTGAATATTCTCTGTAGATGCACAAGGGTCTTGAAGATCCACTTGAAGTCGTTGGGCTGGAAATAGCTGATGAGGCTATATTACTATGCTTAGATGAGTTCATGGTATGTGAGTGTGACGCTCATCTTCACTGTTTATTTTTTTTGTTCAGGGTAACTCACCTTTGTTTATTGCTTTCTTCATGTAAAGGTCAATGATGTAGCTGATGCTCTGATTCTGAACCGTCTCTTTAAACACTTGTTTAACAATGGCATTGTAAGTAATCTATACAACCTTCGTTTTTTTCTCAACTCTTCAAACTTACTGGACCTAAACCTATAGTTATTTAAAAGTTTTGAGGCAAGTGTAGATTCTTATTGCTACATCAAACCGTGCTCCAGATAATCTCTATGAAGGTGGTTTACAGAGGGACTTATTCCTTCCGTTTATATCCACACTAAAGGTATGCGCAAATGCAAATACCTGTTACTATCAACTCCATGAGCTCGTTTCATGTGATCCATTATGCTGCGTAACTGATACAGAGAATCTATTGTTGTAGGAAAGATGTGTGGTTCGTGAAATTGGTTCATCGGTAGATTATCGGAAACTGACATCTGTACGTGATTTCAGTTCTCTCATTAAATCCGACTTATTTTTGTTGCTACGTAGTAACAATCTTATAGGCTGAAGAGAGATTTTACTCTTGTTAACAATCTCAGTATATACTCTTGGTGTAGGCTGAAGAGGGATTTTACTTCATCGGAAAGGATATTTCTGGCCTTCTTAAACAGAAGTTTCAGCTGTTGGTTGGCGATCTACCGGCCGGTCCTCAAGTGGTTGAAGTAGTAATGGGAAGGAAATTGCAGGTTTTTTGTGCTTCTTCTTTCACAAATGTGTCAGCTTGCAGTTCACGATTTTGTGCTGAAGAGTGCTTCAGCATGGCTTATATTGATTGATTAGGCCGAAAACCTTCAGATACCATTCCAGTAAATAGCTTATCTGATTCCCTTTGATCCTATTATCTAATTTTGTTTTGTTCTGTTATACGCCAGGTGCCGCTGGCTGCAGATGGATGTGCCTACTTTCTTTTTGAAGAGCTGTGTGATAGACCCCTAGGCGCAGCTGATTATCTCGGATTATTCAGTAAGTCAAACCCTTAAGCCATCAGACCTTGTCATTGCACTTGAATTCTTACATGCTGCTTAGTCTTGAGATGCAAATTTTATTTCAGAGAAATTTCATACTTTGGCTCTGGAAGGTGTACCCATTTTCGGGCTCCACAATAGGACCGCAGCTTACCGCTTTGTGACACTGGTTGATGTATATCTCGCTTCATCTCTCTTTTCAACATTGAATGTATTTTTTTAAGAAAATTGCTTTCTCAACGGTTGTGATTACGTACAGGTGATGTATGAGACCAAGGCCAGGCTTCTGTGCATAGCAGAGGGTAGCCCTCAAGAACTGCTGGAGAGAATAGTGACAATCTCTGATGCGCAGCAAATAGCACCCAGAACCTCTTCAAGATCAAGGAAGAGTGATGATCCTGACCTATGCGTGGACAACGAGCTTGGTTTTGCTAAAGACCGCACCATTAGCAGGTACAGTCGAGTAATTGTTGGTTTTACTCTGTTTTATAGTTCGGACTGATGGATCTCCAATGCGTGCCACAGGTTAACGGAGATGAACAGCAGAGAATACTTGGAACAGCATTCAAGAATGTTGCAGGAGAAGCAGTCTTCTTCTTAGTTTTACATAGTGTGATTAGAGATGCTGTCAAACCTCGTGGAACCATTATTTACCGAACAAAGGTCTTATATTCTATTTATTCTGTGTTTGAGCACAGAGGCATATTTTTGTTGCAAGTTAATCATTATCATGATTTATCAGTAAAGGAGATACTATGAATCTTAAAAAATGTAATCTTCAAGCTCTCAAATACAAGTAATGAACATTCACGGTTTCCTCATTTTGGGGTGTGTTATAATTGAGGTCTATAACTCCATAGTAAAAAAAAAAACAAAGGGGCAATGTTTATTAAGGAGTTGAATATTTCTAGTTTTCAGCTATGGAAACCAAAAACTGAAGGCAGGAGAAAACTGTTAAACAAGAGAGAAGAACCTTGGTCCTGCGCTACAACACAAAACATTCAAATGTAGAAATGCTTTCTTCAAGTTTTTTGGGAACTATAATGATTTGTGTATCTCAACCTCATCAATAAAGCCAAAATCTCTGCCCATTCCTTTATCCTCAATGTTAATACTTCAGTGACAGAGTTGCTTCTTCAACTTGCGACTTCAATTTGCTCAGTTTCATTGTCGCTGTAATCTCCCCAGCATTTGCCTCTCTGTACTTCTCCAGTTTTCTCGTCAGACGTCTCATGTACTGTGGTTTCCCTTTCATCTACTGCTGTATGTCCATTTTCAGGCGTATCAGTAGTTTCTTGTGCAATGGTTTCGTCATCCTCTCCAGCTTTTTTCTCGGTGTTGCCCTCTTCTTCACTTCCGCTCTTCTCCTCAGAGCTTTCAGCACCAGGTAATTCCTCTAAAGGCAGTGGCTCAGGTATACTAAGTCCATTCTGAGGTTGTGTAACGGACATATTACATGGAAATCCACTTGCTACTGGCGACAGAGGGTACCCATTCTGTGTTATATCTGTCCCATTCGGGGATACCAAATAGCCATTTGGTGACACCGGATAACCATTAGAAATCCAAGGTTGACTCGGTATGAACTCAGCTGCATGAGGGTTCATTATTCTTGGGCTAATGGATTGATTAGCATCGCCATTGGACTCGGTGGTATTGGGGAAACTTGGTTTGTTACGCGGAACCCTATTCCCAGATCGGTTGTAACCACCGCCTGAGAGCCTAGGCCCATAGGGAACTCGAGCTGTTACAGACTGATGAGGAGTTGATCTGCGGACATGGTTAACAGGAAGCATCGGTGGCATATTCAATGGAGAGGGAAGGATTCCCCCATGGTCTTTGAATCCTGGAACTGTAATCGATCCAAAAATTGGAATGGTTGTTGGGGTATAAGGTGATGCAGAAGCAGATAGCTTCTTGCTCATCTCTTTTTGTGTCTCACATACATCTTGCTTTTCTCCATCTGCAGCTACCAATGACTTTGGGCTTGAGTCTCCATTGGGCAGATTTTCTGTTTCGCCATCTACTGCTTTCAATTCATCATCAGATAAATCCTTTTGTAGCTTCACCCCGGTTGCTGGTCCAATGCCATTTGAATCTTTTGTTGTTGGTGACTTATTCAAGAGATCTGTATTTGAATCTTCAGCCGTTTGTTCACTCTCAGACTCTCCTTGTCTTGCATCTGATACGGCTGTCTCTATTGGAAATGCTTCTCCCACGGCATTTTTAGCCTTCACATTCTTGATTTCCTCGGGTGAACTCATCAACTCCGATCCACCAGTAACCACCCTTCCTTTTTCATCGCTATCAGCGTTTTTTTCTTCCGTTTCTGTACCCATTTGCTTGTTTTCACTCTCAGCATCTTCAGGCTTAGACTTTTCAGGACCGTCCACTGCAACTTTTGCCGCATCCAAAATCTCTGGGGCCTTCGTCTCTTCTGGAAACTGCTCTGCAACTATTTTCACAATCGTTCCAGGGGGTGCCAGTGCAACCTCCTTATAGGAAAACAGTTTTCCAGCTTTGACACTCACAGGACTAACCATCGGAGTTGGCTTGCTGATCTGTTCAGTGCAAGCTGGGTTTCCCAGGGCTGATTTATCGTTGGCTAGTCTTTCTCCCACTATACTGGAACTGTTTTGCTTTCTGTTCAAGCTCGTGCTCTTTCCTAACTTCTTCGAGGCTGGGGAAGAAGTGGAACCAGCAGGAGAAATCGAAAGCTCATTCGAAGGAGTCCTTGGGGATGTGAAATTGGTAGGTTTTCCTCTGCTTCTTGATGTCTGCTGGGTCGTGTTCATGAAGTTTGTGTTTAGCTTTGCCAGGCTGGGCCGGGTTCTACGCCCAGAAGGATAACGATTTTTTGGGACAGCTTCTTGCCATCCTTCGTCAGAGTCATCATCCTCTTGGACCGCGGCTTCGAGCTTAACCAGCGTCAGCTGGACTTGAGGTTCCAAATCAAGCTTTTCAACCTTTGTTTCTTCAGATTTTGTTTCGGATTTGTTCTCTTTATCACTTGAACTCTCCCCAGTGAGATGAGCCGGACTCAGAATTTCATCATCTTTCTGATTTTCTTCTGACACAGGTCCTGGACTTTGTCCTGGTCTCCCCTTGACCTGGATGAACATTTCGAGCAAAATATCTGTCACGCCTTATAAATGAGAGGATTTCAATAAAAACATGGATTAAGTCAGCGGAAAGTAAATATAACCTTTGGGCGAGCTTTCCTTTGAGCGTCCCTTGCTTTAATATTAGAATCCGGGGTTATATAATCCAACAGGTCTGATACACTGTTATTGGGAAGAAAGCTCAAGGGTTATATCACTCAGGACAAGATTTACAGAAGATATAAATTTGTACTACTGGCCTAGGCAATTGGTCTGCATTTTAAATATCATTTATGGTAGTTAGTTCTATTAATATCTTTCAGCACCCATGTACATTCGGTAAACAGTGCTATAAAATGGAATGCAGGAGTATATAAAAGAAATATGTATAAAAGACAAATGTTTTAATACCTGAGATGGCCTTTGCTGGAAATAGAGGCGTCTGGCTTGGGGGTACCGTTTCGTGCAGCTTCTTGCTGTTCCAGAGCTTTAGACTCGAAATACTCAAGCCACGCAGCCGCATCCTAACACAGTTCTAGAGCATAAGAAACCCTTTTTAACTGAAAATCCTGTAATCATAACTAATTAAGCACCTGTGTCCGAAGATCTTCAGGGCCTAGTTTTGCTTGTAGTATTTGTAGAGTGGTCTGCTCGTGTTGGACGCTCAAGGAGTATGCATCCATCAGAGAAAGAGCAATAGCAATGGCATGGTAGCTTGCAGCAGTCTGAAAAAATAACATAACAGAAGTAAATTCATGTTTTAGCGCGTCATGTAACTTCCACAGTAAAATTAACTGCTTATGCCCAAGCCTGCATGGCATGAGAATTTACCGTCATTAGACATAGAGAGGTTGTGGATTTAAGTATTAATCTTTATCGGGTTTGATTTTCAACCAACTATTTACTTATTTAGTTTCCTTTTCCATGGTTTGGAATTTGGATATCACAGAAGATTAAAGTTTATGGATGCCGGTTTGACAGAGGTCAGAAAATTGCAACAATCATGTACTAGCTTAGGAAACCAACCTGGATATGATCAGCTCCAAGTAGTCTCTGGTTACATTTCAACGCTTCGTGAAGGTATCTTAAAGCCACATGGGCATTTCCCAAACCTTCCTCCATCATTGCTACATTAATATAAGTGGCAGCCGTATTTGGATGTGAGGGTCCACATGTTAGATGTAAAAGGTACAATGCACGGTTGACATACCTACAACAAGAATAACATCTTAGCAAATAGAAACAATTAAATTCTTAGTTTCTGGCTTTGGGAAATGCACATACTTCAAGGCTAACTCTGTGTGCTGAAGACGATAATAGAAAACGGCCAGGTCGCCGTAGCTTTTCATTGTGTCTGGGTGATCAAGTCCAAGTTCCCTTTCATTGATGTCGAGTGCTTTCTGCTGATATATGGTAGCCTGAAGAATCAAAACAGGGTTAGTCCATCAAAATTATTCTCCTGCAAAGGAAGTAGGTAAACCGAAAGATGCCTTTTGGAGACAGTCCAAATTTCTCTCAAAGAGAATACCTGGTTAAAGTCCCCAGTATGGTACAGCACAACAGCGAGAAGACTATATGCTCCAGCAGTCATTCTATGATATGGGCCGCACACTGCTACAAGCTTCGCCAATGCCTATGGAGTTCATCCCATAATATCAGCTCAGTTAGACCGTTTGAACAAAAATGAATACATTCATGAGAAAAAATGTCATAAACAAATTATTAAGCTGAATAGTTGATTCTTTGAGTGCAAAATCGTCCTTGCCCATGAAAACACAACTCGTTGATTCAATATTTACATGGTGCTAAAAAATCAGCTAGGTTATGCTAGTTCTGAAAATTGTGGTTAATAAGGATAAAAGATGGGGAAACTTAGAATATGAAAATACCGTTGCATTTCTTTCAGTTTTTTGAGAAAAGAAAGGACATATATTGGGTGGCAACAAAGGAAGGGCACGCAGATAATTGGTATTCAGGATAATTAGATTTTTGAAAAGAAGATAGAAATGCATTTAGACTAGTCAAGAGAAGCCTTGGTGGTAACATAGTTACTATATAAAAAGAGGAGTGAGAAAGATATCAGGTATACCTTGGTGCCATAATTGACAGCATCTTCCAGTTTGCCTTTATCTAAGGAAGTTTTGGATGATTCCAACAAAGTGCGTCCATCAGCAGATGAACATGCTACGTGCTGCACACAAGAGCAGTACTCTTAAGTAACTGAAAATTTTCACTTTTTCATTATAGCTGATTACTACAGTAAGGTAGTTACGCATGGTACCTTATACACAGGAACCATACTGATGATATCAAACTTCTTAAAAGGATATGACGTGTCCATCTCATAATCTTTAGGAACAAGCTCCAGTCCAACCTAAACCAATGAGTGAAGTAACATATGAGAATCTCAGGAAAGATTGTAATCGTTGAAAACAAATATGGCTGACAGTCACAAACCTTGTGTGACAGTCCTCGAAGAATGGCGAATTTTCTCAGTTCATGGCAGCTTTCATGCTTCCAGTCCCACCCAAACCTCTTGGAAATGAATGCTTCTACCCAGGTCCACTTTATCTTCTCATCATATACACTCTCAGTGTCAGACGGTGTTCCCAATAGGACATTTAAGCATGTTGCTATTGAGGTGGCTACATCAGCGGTGTTTTCAACAGCCGCTACAACAGCCTGCAGTATATGCTTGTATGCCCGAACAACCATTTCATGAATACAGAGGGATTGCACATGAGGAAGCTTTTCAGCCAGCTCGACCTAAAATGAGAGGAGAAAAGAGTGATTCCCTAAAGAAATGGGGTATTTTGCTTTTCTAAAAGCAATTCTACCATCTAGTTTGAAGAGAGCGGGTACCAAAGACTATGAAATTAAATGGTTACCACTCTCCCCAACGAATGCATTTGCAAGCCTCTTGTGTGCATAAAGTCTGTCAGAGTTCTCCCATCGACAGGTGAGAGTTCAAGAGATCCAAAGTCTGCCACCTACAACATATCAAGTCCAAGCTAATGAGGAACTGAAAATCATCCCTAAATAGGACAATAAATAAAGGAACTGACCAATTTTGGAAGAGCAGTGTCATCATAGTATTTGCGGGCCATTTCAATCAGCTCTTTGGGTGACTGCGGGGCAGGTTCACGGAGAGGGAGAACACAAGGTAAGATTCATTAAACAACTTACGCCAAAAGATACCAGAGGTATATGAGTAATCACTTACTACTAGTCTCTAACATTATATTTTAGCAGCTGGAGAAACAGACAAACCTTGAGATGAAAACCAGTTTCTGATTCTTTAAGGCGCTGATATGCAGTTTCTGTCACCAGTTCTTTCCACATCTTTTCCATTTCCTCTTTTTGTTTCTCCAGCTCCTTCTGATTCTCAGTTTCTGATTTATTTTCAGTGTCAACCATACTAGCAAGGGCCTCTTTGCCTTGTTCAGTCTTGTTAGCTTTCACATCAATCTTCCTTTTTATCTCCTTCAGCAGTGCACCTTGCTTTCCAAGACCCTTAACAAGTGGTTCGGGCTTGGCATCTTCAGTTTTCTTAGACTCACTTTTACTTGAAGCTTGATTTTGCAGATGTTGCACCCAACAAGCTCCTAATTCCCACCTTATAGGCTTACTGTTTCTCGAGGGTTCACCCTCCAATTTCTTCAGACTATCCTCAAATACTTTCTTCACAAGGGACTTAGCTACACGTATTTGTTCTGAGTCTGCATTTGGTGATCTCTGAGCTAAGCTTGAAGGTGTTGACGACTTGTGCAATAGAGTTCTCAAGCTGTAAAAGGATATTCAGACACAGCTTTCTGAATATCATTTATTTCAAAACCCACATATCGTATGCCAAAACGTCATAAGAGACTTATGTTCAGCAAAAAAACGTGAAGTAAATGGACATGCCTTTTTTTCTTAAAAAACCTTATAGAAAATTATGAGTAACCATTAAGACTAACACATGTAAAACACAAAGGTTTACCTATTTACATTCAGTGCATTTGCACCTCCCTCGGATTGGTCTTCAATGTCAAAATCCTGTAGGATCAGGCCACCATTCAAGTTAAATTCAGGAGCAACCTTTACAATGGCTGTACAACCACAATGTCTGACAACCACCACCCCCAAGGTAGACGTATCCTAAGAGATCAAAGTAAATAAAACTAAGTAACAAATTCAACAAGAGCAAACTAAGAAAAGCAGCTCAAGCTAACGCAATTACATGAACTGTTGCACTCTCATCAGCAGTGATCCCTTTAAGCAAATTCCTTTGAGCAAGTTCTTCCTGAGAGATCTCTAGAACCCGAGTGCCATCACTCTTTCGGTCAAGCTTGGCACTGGCATCAGGATCATCTCTAGCCACCCTTATTATCAAATCACCTATTCTTTCTTCATGGAAACCCAATGCAGCAAGATCCTTTGGTGAGCGTTGATTACTCTCTACAACATTTTTTATTATTTCCACTGCTTTAAAAACTGAAACGTCGACAAATAGACTGTGGAGTAGGAAGGCCTTCCTATCTCGAACCTGTCTCTCTTCAGGTGTTTTACAAGGCATTGCTGCCAAAATCGCAAATTCCTTTGCCCACTTTCTTTGGCCATATTTACCAGACCGGCCCACCCCACCACCATCCCCTCCCCATGTCCCATCTTCCACTGGAAGTGACGGAAAAGTAGACGGACTATCTGCAACAACAGGAGGAACTACCCAAGTGTTTGCCCGGAAACCATAAGGAAGGTTGCCAAACTGAAAAAAAAAAAAAAAAAAAAAACAATAATTATATGTTGAAGTTTTCTATAAAATCAACTATAGATACCAGTGAAACCAAATGAGGTATAGAAGTATATTTGCGTACCTTATTGTGCTCAATGAAAGCTTTCATAAGAGCGTCATAAGCCTGCAGCCACAATTACATATCACCAGCCATCAGAACACAGAACTGAAAATGCAAAACTTTCAACTTTTATCACTAAGCTTACCGCATCAAATGGCCGGCTTAACTGTTGCAGCAACTCAACCAAAGAGTGACACAGAAGTTGCTGCTTCCCAGCAGGGAAAAAACCTGTTCTTGAAGCAACAACCGTGATCGGCTTCCCACTTGATACCTTAATCTGTATTTGATAGCAATGGTGTAACAAAATTTCTTAAATTACTATTCATATAGCTAAACTGCGTAAGTATAACAAATGAGAAGAGCTCCTACATCGATTTGAAAGAAATCATCTAATCCTTTATCCTCTATAGATGGACGAACTGATCTTCTGATATCTGGAAAATTAAGATAATGAAATTAATAAACGAGATCAACCTCAGAAGTCGACTAACAAGCGAGAAAGAAACTCACATTGGATCGGAGGAGTAAGGTGCGAGAAGGAGAAAAATTCGTAAAACTGTCCGAGACGAGGCGGTGGACACATGTTGATGTCACCTTTATCCGCACCTTCCGCCGCCGGAGACTCACATCCGCCGAATGATTTCTTCTCTGATTCCTTAGGCTTAGGGCTGAGACCGGAATTAGAATCAACGGTAGCATCTTTTTCGGCCGGAGAATCTACCTCAGTCGAGCCTGACTCCTTCTGGACAGAATCCTTGGGGGACGTGCGAGACACCGGAGGTTTCGACAAGCCGAAGGCAGTGGAGCAAGCGACGATGTCGAGGAGCCGCCGTATGTGCGCGGTGGCTTTCTCCTCCGTATAATCCTCTGCGATTCGAAAAAAAAAAGGGTATAAATCCCCTGTGGCTAACCCTAGGGAAGTTAGTCCAATTGGAGAAACGTAGACCGTTAGATCAACGAAGATTACCTTCGACGATGGTGAGGTGGCAGGGTTTAAGCGATACAATGTCAACGGAATCCTTGAGTCTAGTGCCACGCACCTGCAGCAGAAAGTATCAGTCTCACTCACTTCTTAACGCGGCAAATGTCAGATAGAACTATAAACGTCATTATTTGGGCTTTACTGGGCCCATTACTAAAAAAAAACATTTATGAATAAAGGTTGGGAGAAGGATATGTAACGCCATTAACAAAAATCATGACATTGGGTTATTATCATATTCATAGGTGAGAAATTATATGCATGAAGACGAAACCTGGTGAGAGAGAGAGAAGTTGGTGAAGTGGCATGTCTGAACATGGACCGCCAAGAGCTTCCTCACATCTAAGATTCTGTCTGTGGAGATACCCTTCACAACACCATCATCATCACAACAACAACAACAACATTATCAACTTAAGAGAATCATATTCATTGGCTTAATTTAAAACAATTAAATTCTCGTTCTTCAAACCTTGAGAGTCACTTGGGATTCGTCTGGTGTCTCCACACTAATCTCAATGACAGTGGGCAAAACTGCACAACCACACAATTTTTTTAATTTATTAAAGAAAAGCCAAAATTGAATTCTTATTCTGCGTGGAGAAACCAAAATGAATTTAAACAAGGAAAATAATGATTCTTGAATATGGTATTATAGTTGTAATGCGAACCTTTCTCTTCTTTCTTCTTCTTTTCTCCTTTACTCTTATGTGGCTTTGTTTTCCCAGCTTTAGGAGCCATTACCAATGGACATAAAACTTATAATTGCGCGCGGTTACGTTGGGATTACTAACTCAAATTAAGACCTGGATTGGATTGTACCCGTAAAGCTAAGAAGTGTGGTATTTGAATAAGTAGAGATGATGAAAGGTGAGAAAGAGAGGAGGAAGAAGAAGAAGATAGAAGAGAGAAGGGTGTGTGTGTATTATAAATGAGTTTTTTTTTTGTGGTGGTGACAATGAGGAACTAAAAGGCCACACAAGAGTCGAGAGGGTCAAATAGTGATTGAGAAAATAGAGATAAAGATATTTAGAGAGAGAGAGAGAGGATAGGATAAGGTGCGAGCCTCTTCTCTCTTGTTGTTCCTTAAGAGTGTTTTGAGGCTAAGTAAAATTGAGACCTCTCATTTCTTTGTTTGCTTCTTTAACACCTCATCACCAATTTCATCTTTTCTTTTTCTCTAGATTTTTTTCCCTTATAAAATACCAATTATTTAATATTCCCCCTTTAATTGAGATTTCACCCATTTTTTTACATATTTAATTTATCATTTGTTTGCGTTTATTTGACCAAATTTGATTTTGAATCAACGCAGAGGCATGCCTTGCTCAAGATAATTATGCATCCCACAGTAAATAATTTTTTTGGCTTTTCTCTTTGCCACAAAAATTTGGATGCTTTGATTTTTGAGTTTCATTTGTGTAGATTTTTTAGATTTGGTAATTATATCTTTTTTTTAGAAATCAGGTTCTTTTAATCCAAACAATTGGTATCCTAACAACGGGTATCATATTTGTTAGGATCATAGACGTGCCAACCTGTGTGACTAATCGAAAAAAAAAAGCCTTGCGTCGAAGCTGAAACCAAAGACATGATCCCTAGACTTGCTCTCTTTATTTGTAAATCAAATTTGAAGCCCATTAGATAATACTAGGCATATAGCTAAGCATTATGAGAGAAACCAAACAAAACTTCTTGACAGAACGTAGACATGGCCACATGGGCTTGGGCTAAGAAATATATGTCAGATGTTTTTGGACAAAACCCTAGGGTGGCCTATGAAGCATTGGACTTTATTTATAAATAACGTTGAGTCGTATATTCATGCTGTGTTCCTTTTGACCTAATGCTTACATTGCTTAGTTGAATAATATGATATCTACGGGGAGGAACGTAGAACTTCTTGTACGATATGTAAGTTACTTGATCACACAATCTGGTAAGTTGTGTTTTTTACTCTCACAAAACCTGTACTAATCTGGTCAACTCACAAATCACAATAAATATTTGTGTGTCTACCTACAAAGGTATTTGCAGTATTGACAAAAGGATCAAAAAGCTAAATCAAGTGGAGGGGTCAATTTTGGGCAGAGAAGAGATATGCCCAATAGCCTTCTAGGTCTCTGTCTGTGTTTGCAACTTTTTTGCCCCATTAATTTCAAAATCCGTTCGCCAGAGGCCTAGACCAATCAGTCCTCAAAAATTATTAAATCACACAATTTTTCTAACAATTTTATTCTACAGTTTATTCATCACTTTCATTTCATACTGCAAACATTTTTAATTTCCCACGTTTCCACGTTTAGTAGATGACTTTTTGTTTGACGTTTGACTCTTTCTATTTCAAGGTTGGTCAATATAATTTGGCTGGCTGCAGTATTATTATACTATAGGCTGGAGCGCGTATATAAGTTTTATATCTAGCCTACCTAATAATACTTAGCATTTAATAATATCCATCACGCTGCATTATCTTTATATAAATAATCAGTAATCAGATTCATCAGAATAAAGAAACAAAGGCAAAGCAAGAGATATGGGTGAGATCAAAGCCAGACGCATACTTCTCTTCTCCATCATATTGATCTTCCTCTTCTCTCAGACCCTTCTTTTGTGTTCAGCTGAGGAGCATGGCTCAAGGAATCTCGCAGCTGTGATGAGGAAAAGGACCGGAAACAGAGGGCCTCGCAACACAACCTCCGCAGCTTCAACTATGATGCTGCCAAGTTCTTTCCATGTGGCTGCTGCTTCTTCTTTTCTCCTCGCTCTTCTTTATTAAGTTCCGTTGTGGTGATCGTGATTTACGGTTTCAGAGTGATTTCTTTAATTTGCTTTTATATGTTGAATTGGGTTTGTAAAAAATTTATTTTACTCTGTTGGTTTATTGGTTTTGTAAGTTAATTAAATTGGTCTCAAACTCTGCCTTTTTACTCATCCGCTCTTTTTCAAGATTATCAACACAAGAGTAGCTTTACAACGATCTCATATACTCAAACCTCTCTTTATACAGTCTTCACTTTCTGTACTTGTTTGCTCAGATACAAGGATCAGCTACAAAATTATATTAATTGTATAGTTAGTAAAAAATGATAGTTTTGTTACTATTGTGTCTTTTTGTCAAATAATCGCTTTTCATCTGTGGCGATTAAACATTTTTTAAAAAAATACCAATCATATGATTTCTAATTTAAATTGGAAATGTTCGAGTAAACCGATGTTAATCTAGTTTTATACTATTAATTTATGTAACTTGAATTCCGTCGGTAAAGTAAAATATTTTGGAGCGAGTGTAATGTACTCGTGTATAGAGCAAAAAAGTGATGGAGCAAATTGTGGGTGTGGACGAAGTCACTTTTGTGCGTGAAATGGTCTTTTTTATGTATATAGTAAATTTTATATGTAGCCCAGCTAATACCAATATACTCCCTCCCTTTATGAAGGATGGATGTTTAGAAAAAAAATTGTTTCATAAAAATAAATATTTTATGTTTTCTATGCAAAAGTTATATAACATTTATTGCTTTATTCCTATTAATTACAGATAAAGTAAATAAAATAATAATATATAATTATAAAATAAAAGTATTTTAGATTTTGTCAAAATTTTAATGTGTACATAATCTTTAAAATTAATTTTTTTGGAACTGAGAGAGTATCATTTAGTAAACAGCAACTCCTCGGCCTTATCTTTATATAATTATCACATCCATCAGAATTAGGCAAAAGACAGAACCAGAGATGAATGAGATCAAAGCCAGACGCATAATCTTTCTCTCTATCATATTCCTTTTCTTCTTCTCTCAGACCCTTCTTTTGTGTTCTGCTAACGAGCATGACGATGACGCACTAGTTATAAGAAAACTTGGAGTGGTCATGAAGAAAGGTGTGAAATACAGAAGGCCTCGCAACACAACGTCCGCAGCTTCATCTATGATGTTGTCAAGATCCTTCCATTTGGGTGCTGTTTGCTCTTTCTTCCTCGCTCTTCTTCTATAATTTATGTTTGTGGTGATTGTGAGTTACGGATGCAAAGTCTGTTTCTTAGTCATCTGCTCTGTTTCAAGATTATGAATGCGAAAAAATTTTATTGGATCCAGTTTTTTACCGCTAACACACGAGAGTAGATTTACAATCTCATCAGTTAGAAAACGTATACAGTATCATATACTCAAACCGTCTCCAATCTCAGTATACTTGTTTGTTCAGACAGCTTCTGCTATAGCCAGAATATACGATCTTGAAACCGTTCCATGAAAATGTTCAGTTGTGGAGAATGTTATTCCACTATTGGCTCGAACTGTAAATTCCATTCTTATAGACAAAATTGTATTAGGGCTTTTGAAAGGCACATGAAAAGGGTTCACTATCCTTGTAAATTCCATTCTTGCTATTTGTTATCTACAAGAAAAAAATCACCTGAAAGGCACATGAAAAGGGTTCACCTGTACTCCTACGTATTTGTTTCACACCATCACATTCCTATAACCAGTCACATAGATCTTGATTCCTGCAAACAATTCTCATCACTGAACCAATCTTTATGATTCTATAAACATCTCTTGAGAGGCATGGTCATAGTAGTGGTGACTCTCGAAACATCGCTCATCAAGGTCAATATCGGCTAGAGATCCGTAGCCGCGGTATTCGTTCATTATTTTTCTATTTTTAATTAATTTTTTTATTGGACTACTTGGTGAGAGTTTGTCGCACGCTGTTGTCTTTTCCGACAGGTGTCGTCTATACACGGACTATCGGACGTTGACGTCTAGACCGATTCTATAGTTTTGCTTACGGGATTTATTTTTATTTTTGTTTTTGACGCTGATGAAATAAACAAATTATGCAGATGCATGATTTAAAAAAAAACAAGTGTTTCATAAGATAAGATCTTTAAATATTGCGAAGAAGATGAATCTTTAATCAATCAATTAATTGAACAAGTGAAATCAACAAAAAGCAAAAACGTTATTTAAAAAAAAAAGCTAAATCAAGGTTGGGCGTAGAAGAGTGGACGACGGTACTCGTCAAAGAACTGATCACGATCCACGTACACGATTGCATAGAGTGCGTAGATGATGCCCGGCACGTATCCCAGAAGCGTTAGGATCAGACATATCATGAACTCCGTCTGCATAATTATTACTCCTATAAGCTTTTAGAGTTGGAAAGAACCCAAGTTAAAAGAGAAAGATATAGAGAGAGACATACAGTGCAACAACCATGCCTCAGACAAACTCCGAGGGGAGGGATGAGTATGGCGATCATTATTTCACAGCAAATCTCGCAACCATTCGCCATTTTTCAATGTTTTGTTCCTTTTTTAAGTTTTTTTTATGGATCGAAATCACTATTATATAAAGGGGAGAGACAGGAGAAAAACAGAGGTGGGCTCGGTTAGGATGTTCTATATTAAGATAATAAAAAAAAAACTAATAAGCCAAACTTTGGCTCGGTTAGGATGTTCTTAGTAAGAATTAAAAAAAAAACCAGCAACTAAATCGAATTGAAAAATATTTAACTTGTGTACAAAAAGTGTGGGGTATTTTGAAGCTCTTTGTGTTTGATTGTCCAGAAGTTAATCTCTCATATTTTACGCTACCAAATAGTATAATTAATATAATATATAAGATCAGCATGTGAATCAATTCATGCCAACAGGATCTAAGGAGCGTTAATGGGCATGCGTGTGTTGGTCCTGTTGGATGCCCGACCACACAACAAAGCATTTTTAGGTAAACTGTATTCATCTCTGAGAGAGTGAACTGGAGAGGAAACTCGAAGGTAGAATTGTTGACCTAAGTATTGCCTCGGCCAGAACGCACTCCGTAGATTCCACATCCCCACATTGTCCAATGACACATATACAGCTGTCCAAGATTCTGGATATACCTACATTAACAACCAAACACACATTTCAACTTTGAGATGAAGTTCCTTCATTCTTCGTATTTTGTCTCTAGAAGATATATGGAGAAAGTTTATGTACTTTGAGTAGTAGAGCGAGAAATAGCATCCTTAGGTTATACTCTTTTCTGCTTGCATGTGACCATGTTCCTCTATTGATCCTGTGGGCAACGCACCGACGTCAACGACCATCAACGCATTCATATGATTCTCAAAGTATGATTATTTAGTTACTGTTCTCACCCGACAACCCAAAAGTTGTATCCATCAAGGTGGTAACTTTGGACGATCTCCTCACGGTTTTGAAAGATGATCTCAAGAAAATCATTGTGGTGTGCTCCCATCACTGCCGTGTCTAGCTTCATCCCTCCTCCTCTTCTCGGCTTGTCAGGAATGCTTCCAACTTCAAAAACGCCTCTGATCTTAAAGTAATCTGCCAGCTTCAACGGAGTGTCCGAAAGCACAAACTATACTCTGTTAATGGCGTATCGTTGCTTTCCCTTTACAAGGGCCGCTGAGTTTTCCAATATTATAGTCCTACAAGTCTTGATTCTGCCATAATGGTACGAGCCTTGAGGATTGGGCCTTGGACCAGACGCAGTCAAGTTGGTCCTAATAGACAGGGCTTGTTTGATCGACCAGTCTATATCATCTGGATCAGGTCGTTGAGCAGGGACAACCTTATGGCCTTTGTCCTTTGGAGTTGGAGTAGTGGAGAGTGGCTTGGATCGTAAACTGTTCGCCAGTAAATCTTGTGCAAGAATGGAATAGTTGTGGGGAGGTTGATCCATGGTGACCAAAACAGAGTAAGATTGACCAACGTGAACGTCGAGTGACGTGTACGTAGATTGGATCGTGTGGGTTCCCTCGACCTCGATGAGCTTCATCTGATGACCTAATATTTCGAAATTTAGGGAGGTTTGATGTCCTACGTTCGATATTCTGAATCTGTACGTTTTACCTATTAATTGTGTCACGAAAGTGATTAAAGAAAGTTCTATTTCGTAACTAACATAATCAAATTGAGAAATTTTTACTATGAACCTTTGTGGACGGTGATAGAATATGTACGGCTTAATGCATGGCCATTGATCATAACCCCATCAGACGGCGAAGGTATCTTGCGTCCTTTATCCAAAAGTGCCTTTAAAGTCTGGATGTGAAATCAATTATGGTCATCATATGAATGTCAAGGATAAATACTAATAAAACATGATTCGTTAATAATTAAGAAATGTACTTTATGGTCTTTGTGATACCAATCGCAGATGAGGAAAGTGAAATCTCCGGCGGGTTCAGGGAACGGGACGGGAACGCTAGGGAGGTTGTAGATACGGAGGTCGCCAAAACCACTGGCGGCTTTTTGAACGCCGAGAGAAGGGAAGTAGAAGGGAAAAGGTTCGTCGAGATCGTTGTGAACATTGATAACCAAATTGTCATTGGTGAGTGAGCGAATCTCCGGTCCAGGAAATTGTCCGTTTATTTGGATTCCCTATGTGTATTAAATATAAATATAAGCAATGATCAGACAAACACACAAGAAGCCATTTTGTTGATCTTGGAAGAAAATATACTCTTTGAGGATTGCTAAATGCATAAATGTCGCCGTAAGTGATCCTCCAGGTGTAAAAAAGGGTATCTTCAGCTTCAACAAAACAAATGATGGTCGTTGCTGTCATCATCCAAACGCCGCCGTTTAGCCACACCTCATACTCGATCTTGGTGACATCTTGGTAACGAGGAGGAGGACAAGAAAAAAAATTTGTAAACGAAAGCTTGAAGGTGAGTTTTGGAGTTTGTTAACAAATACTCGGTAACGTATTTAAAGTCCAATGTGAAGCTTTGCAATAACTCATTACGTGTTTTCTACAATTTGGTAATAAAGAAACAAAAAAATTCTAAAAAGCCCATTATTTGGCCTTGATAGAATAAAAGATTTATAAACGGTGAATACCTTTTGGATTTGACTTTGGGTGAATACATTCGCATCAGTAGAGACGACCAACATGCTTAGTTAGTCCTTGGGATTCGACTACACAAAGCTCTCATTTTCCTTAATTAAATTATTAAGTGCACATGATACGAATCTTATATCGTCCAATACGACAACTTTTTAGTCTCAAGATGATTTTTTAAATTTCTAGACCTCGGACAAAGTATCTAATTGGACAAAACACAGTTAAAACCAAAAAAATGAGGGTTAAAGAGTTTGCAGAACCAAAAAAAAAAAGAGCACAGCATTTACATACTCAAATCTGTCTTGTAGCTTCACGTGACTCTCTCTTTCCCCTCTCCCGACCAAAAATTTAAAAATCACAGAAAGAGAAAGATACAACAGAAGATTAGGGGTAAAAAGGGAAACCCAAAAAGATGAGACGAAGAGAGGCTCGTCTGAAACTGAAGAGAGTCAACGGCTAAAGGCATGTTCTCTTGGTCAGGGCTGCACTTAGAGAGGTGAGGAGGGTGTGGACTATACATAATAGCTCTTAACACAGCCGAAACGGTGGGAATGTATGCCGTTTTGTTACGAGCTAGTAGCCATGTGAGTCCCATGAGCTGGCAATCTTTGCTCATCATCTTACTTGCTCTCTCCGTTGTTGTCTTCTTGTTTCCTCCTTTTCCCTTTAGCTGTATCCAATCAAAATTAAAAAACAAGATTTTAAGAAAAGAAAAAATTAAAATTGGAAAAAAGATTGCGTATGAAAGGGGAGTGTTACAGAGTACTGTAACGCTTTGGGTTATACGAAACAAGAAAGTTTCTGAAAAAGCACATCTTCAATAGTTTGCAACCAAAAAGGATAGCTAAAGATAACAAATTATGCTTATGTGTTTGTGTCATTTTCAAACATAAACCCTAATTAACACTTCAAAATATTTTTTTAATTGTGAATTTGGAGAACATGTTTGTCACGGATAGAGACAGTTGTTATTGAACATTCACGCAAATGAAAGCAAAACATTTATTAGACTTTTAAGGATAAGAAGAAAAAAAAAACTTCAATAAATGCTTTAGATTCCTTAATGGAGAGACATAAAGGATGAAAATTTAATGAAAGGGAATGTGAAAAAATTGGACTTTAACCAAAAAAAAAGAAAAAGATTGAACCTTTTGAAGAGCACCGAGGCATCTAGTACAGCCAGAGTAAGATGAATTCCGACATTCTTTCTCAAGATTCTTCACGGCGGCGGTCGGAGTTGCGTTTCGGAAACCGGAGGAGACATTGAAAGCGGCAGGGCAAGAGAGTGAGCTAATCTGGTGGAGACGAATGCCGCAAAAGCACAAGATTGCGTCACAGCTCGAATTAGGCTGCGGGATCTTGACGTTTTTGGTCAAAAGAGCACTCTGCATTGTGTTGACGCACTTCTGTGAGTCGTCAGGCTTCATGGGTTCGTCAGGATCAGAAGATTCCGGCGTCGGAGCAGGAGCTGGTAGCTGTAGAGCAGAGCGGGCATGAGCTGCGAAGAGCCAAGCGGCTAAAACAGGGCAACATCGGCTACGGTCAAGGTTTCTTCCACAGGCTTCATTGACGCCACCAAAGAGCTCGTCGGAGAGGTCAAGACGGCAGCTTTGAGCTTGAGTTTCCACGGGGAAGGCCGGTACGGTGTTGGGTTGAACCGGTTCTACGAGTAGATTGGTTAAGGCGGTGGGGAAGAGGAGAGAACAGAGGAGGAAGATGCGTAAAGTGAGACTTTTCTTCATTCTAAAAGCCTATAGAGATAGAGAGAGAGAGAAGAATGGATTTTAGAAATGAACAAGCTTTCAATGAAAGAAGTCTTTTTAGATTCTGAGATTCACGAAGAAAAGCAACCTTTCATTATTCACTAATCTTCTCTCTCTTTTGTTCTGTCCAAAGGACTATTGTGAAGAGAGATAAAGATCTGAGATGAGAGAAAAAACAAGAGATTCCTTGCTTTGTCAGTTTCTGGTTTGTTTTAGAGTCTATAATCACTTTGTTAACTGTGATTAGCTCCGGTAATTATAAGGCTTGTCTTCTGGCTTTTGTATTAGACCGCCTCCATCCAATGGAGGTTCTTAATTGAAGTTTTAAAATTTTTTATTAATAAAAAATAAAAAATTGTGAGATTGAAGAGTTTTTAAAGTTTTTGTTTAAAAATACATAGAAATACATGTCCATTATATGTTGATTCTATTTTTTTTGTTAAATTAAAATTTTATTATATCACTAAATTATATTAAAATAATTTATTTTTTAAACTCTTAGATATTCTAACCATTAGAGATGTTCTTTACCTACATTAGAAATATTGTATATAATTCATTGGGGGGTTTCTCGAAAATATGCACTTTTCTTAAATATTTTGATGTAGAATTTAATTAAAATATTCACTAATGGCTAAAAGTCCAACTCAACTCATAGTCTCCTCGATGAAATCAAAATCATCAACTAGATTTTGAGATGAAGTCAAACGAAGGGAAGAAAAACAAAACAAGTGAATTACTGCTGAATCAAGGTAATTTTCTCTTCAATTCTCAGACGTGTATACATGGATGAATTTTGTTCATGTACTATTTTGCTGAATCATAAATGTCAACTATTAACAATGCAAAGTAATATTTACAATTGCAGAAAAAAAAAAAAGTAAATGTTGTAAGTCTAAGAAAAGTTTGCCTTTTTGCAAAATTAACAATTGCAAACACAGGGAAAAAAGTTAATGTTGTTAGTCTAACAAAAGTCTGAGTTTTTTCAAAATTTACAATTGCAGACACATGAAAAATAAGTTAATGTATAAAAAGAGGAAAAAATTAACAACGTAAAGGAAAAATTCTATTAAACAAAACGAGAAAGTTTCTCGATTCCGAAATAGTGGTTTTTCTATAAATAAACTATTTATAACTTACAATTGAACATACAAATATCAAACGCTATATTCTTCAAAGATCACACCAAAAGTTTATTGAATTACTATGTGTTAGATAATTCCAAGACTTGTAAAAGAAGTTATCTCTTAAGAGAAGATTCTAGAAGAGATAGAGAAGATTCTAGAAGAGATAGAGATAAGATGCACAAATAAGATTTAGATATCTAGATAAGGTTTGTGTTTCTATATTCCTAATAGAATAAAGAGAAGCTTAAATCTATATAAATAGGAGTCTATGGAGAGATGTTCCATAAGACTTAGAGAGAAGAGATTTAGTTTTGAGAGAGTTTCTAAATCTAATAAAGAGAGTTGTTCTTTATAAATTCTTTGTTCTTTCGATTTGACTATGGCACCTTCAACTTCTTCCTCTTCGCCCAAACTACTTCCTTGTGTGGTTTTTGATGATCTTAAAAAAGGTTTTGCTAACAAGGAAGTTATTGTCAGGGTCATCCACTTTTGGGAAGCAAGAAATCCTAGAAAGGGTGGTTTACTTATGGGTCTCGAACTGCTCCTCATCGACCAAAAGGTAGTTGAAAATTCCTTTTAAGTTTAAACATCTCATAATTAAATATTCTCTAACATGAATTTATGCAGTCAACTGTGATACAAGCCTTCATTACGGCAAATCGAATAGGCAGCTATGAGAGAAAGCTGAAGCCCGATGTAGTCTACAAGATCAAAAAAATTTAGTCTCTGAAAACAAGACAAACTACAGGGTGTCTTCCCATAAGTTTCTAATTCAATTCACCATCAAACAAAGTTGGAACAATTTGCTGAGGCCAACCACTATATTGAAAGGCAAAAATTCAGGATTCGTTTTTTTACAGAGTTTGAGGAAGCAGTCGAAATGAACATGGACCTATATGGTAAATATTTTACTCTTAATATGTTCCTTATAATATCACTATGTTCTAACTCCAAACA
>CM051386.1:5635213-5650787 GCA_028015245.1 Cardamine occulta | reverse complement strand
CATAAATGAAAACATTAAAGCCACATCATTTGAAAACAAGATTAAAAAAAAAAACTTCAAGAGCAAGGTATATATATGTAGACCTGATTAACCAGCTGATTTTTAAACTTTTGGGGGTGCAGTTTTCTCTGCGAATGAAATTCATAAGATACTTGAGCATCCATTCGATCCTGTAGTAAAATTGATTAACGATTAGTTGCTTGTATATTCCACAAAGACAACCAATGATGTAATGACAAGTCATACTATATATGAAGTTATAATCCAAGTTTCAAATGTCAATGTCGACACTTATCTCACTAACACAATCTAGTAAGGTTGGAATCCTAACTTCAATTCTGTTTAGGGGAAAATGGTGAATGATTCTAGCTGTCAAAGAGAAAAATTCTTACCCAATCTAAAGTAATTCCAGAATCCCCCACGAAATGTTTGGTAACCTTCCTGATGAAAAAAATAAAAAAAATATTGCTGATCATTAATTTAAGAAAAAGGAAGAGATGGTACGCAAGAAGAGAAGAGAATGTCTTACCATATTTAGTTGATCTGATGGAAAAAACACAATGAAAAGAATTTGGTAGCTCAAGAGGTGCAATAGTATCACAAGAGCCTTTTTTGGGAGCCTTCATCCTCATAAGTATGTGCCATCTTACATTAAAATATAAATGCATACATCATATATCAACCCAAAAATCGAAGTATATTTGAGAATATATGTGTTAAAATATGTACTTGTCTATCTTCATCTCTTTTGCGTTAATAATTTGATCCAAAAAAGACTCCACGGAAGACTTATCTGTTCCAGGATTTTTCTTACCCTAAAGATGAGATTAGTAAGAAGAAAAACATATAATTAACGAGATATGGTATGATAATGTGAATCATTGTATACACCAAATACATACCCATCCGAATGAAAATGAAAGATTGTTTCCCTGTGCCCAAAGGAACCGTAGCAATTGGGGGTGGATTCGATATTTTAAGATCAGAAACAACTCCAAGGAGCCAACCAGCTGTTCCATCCCCCCCCCTGCAACCTAATTAAAACTCACAACTCAAACTTAATGACGTATCAATTAACACATTTCCCACTGATGAATATAACTCACAATAATTTTCAACTTGTCCCGAAGAATCTTACGAGCGAAACCATCGTCCTTTAGCCTCTCTAGATTAAGATAGATTCTCTGCAGCATTTTATCCGGACTCTCTACCCCAAGATCAATAACCTGAGCATCAAAACGTGGTATACAATCAAGAAAAACTCCAAAATATAATATACATATATTATCCTTGAGTAAAATTTAGAACTATTATCACTCATCGTTTTTATTTGATTTATTTTCATAGTTAGGGTTTCAGAAAAAAAAAATTAAAAGTATTAAAACTGTATTTGCCAAGAAGAATCAAACTATTAGAGTGCATATATATTAAATATACTCTTTACCCTAACAATATATTTGCATATATTCACTCTAACATAAACTAATTCATCAAATTTTATTGTTTCTGAATTAAATCAACAGATTTGGGAAATGATAATTCTAAAGATACTCTAAAATCAACGAATGATCATTAGTCTAGTTTTTATAATCGTGTAAATTAATATATATAGATAGACATAGACCTGCTTGTCGTTGAGAAGAGACCGGTAGGTAAGAATGAGCTGTGCACCTAGTTGACCTCCGCTTTTGGAATTGATGAATACAAGTATTGGACTCTCTGGTGGACTACTGGGCTGAGCCACAGCCTCGGCTTCATGCGAGAGAATGTACGAAGGAATGTAGAATTTCTTGAGAAAATCTGATAAATTATTGTATTTTTCCATGCTCGCTTCTGACTGAGAACCATCCACACATATCAACAGTATTCAGATTTGAGATTCAAATAATCAATATTTAAAATCTACAACGTTAATCATGCAAAAGACGAAGGCATCATACCATTAGATCTCTAGAGGCGTTGACAGGAAAAAGTTAAGTATACGTATTATTGTGTTTTGAGGGATAAACAGAAAATCTTGAAAGAGTTAAATAATTGAAAATTGAAATCATGGAGATTGTTTACCTTTTTTTTTTTTTGGTTAATGAAATACCAATATTAATTAATATAGGGTATAAATGGCACCATGTGCTATTAGTTAATGGTCTAATTACTGCTGATCAAAAAAATCTTCTTCTTTTTTTTTGGTAAGAAATAATATTTCATACAGATTATTCACTAATTTAGTGCTTTCCAATCAATTTTTTCATATATTAAAATATTTTCGAAAATTTCTATACTAAAAAGGTTACAGAATATGGGCTTAAATTATGAAATGATAAAGCCCATTACGATGTGAGGCCATTAAGTAAAACGCAGAGGTGTAAGGCCTGCCTGATTCGATAAGCGAGATGACTTGACAGAATCTTTGACATGACATCATCATCATCTCTGACGCTGGCCAATCCAGTAACCTAACCTACAAGAGTAGATGGAAATGATGCAAAAGAAGCGAAAGGACAATCCCAGAACACATCTATTTTTCCACGTGTCTCCTTCTGCATGAAACCACACATTGTTATTTAGGAAAGTGAAAATATTTTATAAATATATAGACAATAGCTTCGGTGTGAACTCCGAAGAAGCCTGTGATTCTTGGGGTAAAGGGATATGGAATTCAAAGTTGGTTGCACAGCTTTCCACCAACAATTTAACAAACAAAACAGCTTCAATTGTTTTGCATTTTGTTGTTAATTTTTTTTTTGTTGTAAATCGTCTAAATAGTGCCGACGTGGATGGCTATTCGTAAAGACCCTTCCACAAGCAATCTTCTACTATTGAACCTGGAGCTAGCATAAGTAAATCGCCTTCTCATCAATTTTAAAAGCACAAGGCACATAACATTAACACGTTATTTGGAAAAATAATTTGATGAGAATTTCTAACTACTTTACCGTCCTCACTCTCTTAACCTTTGAAACTCTATCTCTATATGCTTTGGGTTACAAAATTCAACGCAACGTATATTTGCATACTTAATTATTCAGGTTTGTTTTTAACCAAACATGCATGTAAAGTCAACTGACCTTAACATTTAAAACCCAAAAAGGTCAACTAACCTATTAACATGTAAATTAAAGTCAACAACTTAACCAAAAAGAAAAAGAAAAGCACCATGAACAATGGATGTGTCGTGGTCTTGTGAGAAAAAGAGTACAATGTGCTTCACTCTAACTGTCACCACCGTAAGGTGTAAAAGTTTACTCTCACCGTCGAATAGTTACCGCCGCAAGGCCACAAGGTCTATGATTACCTAATTTACCTTTACCTCTATAGTTTCATTACTTAATATTTCTATATAGATTACATGAGTACACCAATATATTCAGTTATTTACTCCAAAATATACATATAACTATACCAATAAAACCGACAGAATCCAAGTTACATGAATTTTATATATAAGATACTGTGCATACTATCACGTGGATCGTTTCTAGAATGTACAGTAAACAAAAAGATAGGCGATATGCGATCTAGGCAAGGTTTGTATTTTTGCTTTTTGTATATAATATAATATTGTGGCTCAAAAGGACGTGTCACATTAGGTACATGCCAAGTGGAATTGACCTTGGCTCTCTTCCACATTTACCAAGTTTTTCGCTTTTCACATCCCTATATAAATGAATGGAGAAGGTATGATAGTACATCCACACATTGACATTTCTAAAACTCAAATCCTCTTTTGAACATTTAAGAAACCCACTTGGCTCTTCGATCCTTTTTATCTACTTATAAAACAGAACTAAATTATTACTAGAAACTAACGTAGATCGTTGTATATATCTTGTGCGAACACAAAACAAAGATGGGAAGATCACCTTGTTGTGACAAGAATGGAGTGAAGAAGGGACCATGGACGACTGAGGAAGATCAGAAACTCATTGATTATATTCGATTTCATGGTCCGGGCAATTGGCGTATTCTCCCCAAAAATGCCGGTAAACTAAACACATCTACATTTATCTTATATATTTGTTGTTCTAATAGATTATATTTCTCTATATATTGAATCACACACTTATATATAAGTTGTATCGTACGAATTAAAGGACTCCAAAGATGCGGAAAAAGCTGCCGTCTTCGATGGACCAATTATCTAAGACCTGACATCAAGAGAGGACGATTCTCTTTCGAGGAAGAAGAAACTATCATTCAGCTACACAGTGTTATGGGAAACAAGTAAGCTTCATTCACACAATCACACCATAATTATTTGTTTGAGATTCATATTCATCAGTTACAGTTACAGCTTTTGTATGTTAATTATTGAAAAACCCGTGAGCATACGTATGCATGCGGAGCGTACATGTCAAATGTAGGCCATCAACTCCAATAAACTATTATTAGTACGTAATTGACCTATATTATAAAACTAAAAGAGGGTTTTTATATTTATTGTATGTAGATATATAGATGTATATACGTCTCTAATATTGGATTGAATTGATGAATTAATTTTAATTAGGTGGTCAGCAATAGCAGGTCGTCTACCAGGAAGAACCGATAACGAAATTAAAAACCATTGGAACACTCATATCCGCAAGAGACTTGTAAGGAGTGGCATCGACCCTGTTACTCACTCCCCACGCCTTGACCTTCTTGATTTGTCTTCGCTTATAGGCGCACTTTTTAATCAGCCAAACTTTTCATCAGTTGCAACACATGCTTCGTCTCTGCTTAATCCTGATGTATTGAGGTTAGCCTCTCTACTCTTTCCACTTCAAAACCCTAGTCAAGTTTACGCATCGAACCTCGACCAGAATCTTCAAACTCCGGTGACATCAGTTTCGTCTCAACCACAAGCCGAGTGTACAACCTCGACAAACAATGAAACTTCATCTTTCGAGCCTATGAACGCAAGACTCGACGACGTTGCAGATGTATTTCTTCCACCTTTGTCAGAGAGTTTTGACTTAGATTCGTTCATGTCAACGCCAAAGTCTTCTCCACAACAAAATAGCCTTGAAGCAGAAGCCAACTACAGCAATTTCTTTGACTTTGGTTTTCCTGAAAATTTCATCTTTGATGACTTTATGTCGATTTAATTGACAACATATGCTTGTTACACATATCTTCTTTCTCCCACCTATGATTCTTTGTTGTATTCTTTCTATTGTTTAATGTAGAAATTTATTGTTTTTATTCTGTCACACACATATTAGCTAGTAAGCCTAGTATTATTTTATTTTTAAACAAAAACGAGAAGATTCACAGCCATAATATTGGCATTTTCCTGAGTAAGGCTGATGAATTTGGGTGTGTTTTTAAAAAAAAATGTTGATGAATTTTAAGGTCACGTTGAAGGGTCAGAACTCAGAAGTCGTCAGTTAGGTGTTTAACGTTAATTATACCCAATCCAAGATCCAATTGTCCTTTAAATCGTTAATTTGGCCCAATTTAATGCTATTTCCGGAAGCCTTTAAAAGCATTATGTAAGCAAGTTGAGAAGCATGTTTCGAGCAAAAGATAGAATAACATCGGGTACATTATTGGATAATGATATTTAGGATATTAGAATTTACTATACGAAATGTATTTCTAAAAAAAAGTTGGGTAACACAAATACAATATGGGGTAGTTTGAGTATTTAAATGGATAAATTTTGCTATAGTATTATACTATTATTGCCTGATTGGGTTAGTTTAAATTTGGTAAAAAATGATATTTATTTTATCAATTCTAAGTCATACATAAGTGTGGAACAGTTAAGCCTAGGTATTTGATATGCGCAAAAGAAGTAAACAAAGAACTTGTGGCTTTATTTGGTGGAAATTAGAACTTAAGAGGAAGATTAGAAAATACTAGTGAACTTTAGGGGCTCCTTTTTTCCCTTGCCTTTTGCAGTTTCACTTTTTCCTGACGGGCCGTTTCCCTAGGCGGGCCTCCGGCTCCTCTTCCTACCCGTTTGAAAAAGTGGTTAGATTTTGATTTGTCAAATACTGGAAAAGCGAATCAATTATTTATACATGATTGTAGAAGTTTTTGTGTTTGTCCTTTAGAAATTGAACCTTTTCTTTCGTGTGAGTATGCTCCACAGTCCATACGCATCTCATCTCACCTCATTATTCTGTTTCTCCACCATTCATATTTATTTTCGTTTATTGGTCATAACTTAAATTTTTCTTTTTGACATGTTCTTCCGAGCGTTTTACAAAATTAAAAGCCTACTTGTTATTTGCAAAATACACAACTAAAAAAAAACATAACAACTTAAGAAAGACCATCATTTTCAAGAGGTCTTATAAAATTATAACTAGGTTTTTTATCCGCGCTACGTGTGGGTTTTTTATTAATTTTTTAATTTATTTTTGTATTTATTCAATTTTATAAGTAGCTAGCGTATTGTATAATATTTTATTTTGGTTTATTTAAACATATATGTTTTTTATACTTTTAGTAGTATTTATGTAAGTTTTTAGGAAAATAAATTTAAAATAGAATGAAGATTTGAAAATTAATTTTGTTTAAAGCATATTGATATATGATGTATAATTTTTAATACGGAGTTATGATTGTTGTCTTTGTAATACTTGCATATGTATTTTTTGATAAAATATTTCCTGTTTTTGTGGATTGAAATATGTCTTGCATATGATTTTGGAGTTAAAAATAATAATAAATAAATGATTATAACAGATTATGTCAGTAATTCTTCTAAATGATGTTGGACAGTTATTGAACCCATCACTACAAAAAACATACATTGATAGTAGTTGACAATTACACGAATTTCATAACTGCTATGCATGATTATTTTTTGATGTCGTAGCAGTATCATAGCTTTTAATAACGCTGAGATAGAAAATCAATAAGAAAAAAGTTTAAACACGTATTCCGCCAATATTTTGCCAAAAATATTTCACTTAAGCGCCGATACTTATCATTTTCCCCAACACTTATTAAAATAATAGCTCAAATGCATCCCATATTTTAAAACTCGCTAGGCGTTAGTTGGGAGGTCAAGGAGGACCTAGCATGTAATCAATTAATCAGAGATTAAATGGGGAATAATGTTTCATAATTATATAAATAATCATATATATATTTAATTCGTTGAACATTAACAGTGAATTAAGTTTGGTCTGCTGGTTTGCGTCTTTGTTAAGACTTCCATGACAAGAGTTTAAGGCACGGTTTTGCCATTTTATTTATTTTTGGCTTTAATGATTTTGGAAAAGACAAATTTACCTTCATCTTCTTCCTTAGCTCTGCGATTTGGCGATTTTTTTACTTAATTCCCACCATTTTTTTGTCTTCACGATTCCTTGCAATTTAACATGCTATTTTCATGGTTTTTGTTCTGTAATGACAGATCTATATCAAAACATCTAATTTTTAACTTTAAATCCACTAAAAACTAAATTTTCTCAGAATTTTGATTTTTTCAGCATTAAGTAAAATCTCGGTGGCGATTTTCGATTTCTACCTCTTTTCAAAACAACCTACGCCTCCGACTAAGACTGTTGACAGCCAATCTGTTTGCAAAAGGTATTTTCTTTTTTCTCTATCTTCTTCCAATACTCCGCTGGACCCATTCACTAATTCAATGTAATAGCTTTTGTCTTGTGTCTCTTGTTTGAGAAATTATTGATTTTTGTTAGATTCCGTTTCAGGGTTTCATATGGTTTGTTAGTATTTTCATATTACTCATATCCAATTCTTGATATCAATGTACTTCTGGATCCACTAAACAAAATAGGAGACTTGTCCTATATCTTTGCACACAAACTGTTTGTTAGAATGTCTCTAAGAGAACTAAACTTTAAAGATGTTAAGAAAACCTCTAAAAATTCATTTTTAGCTGGTGGAGTTACAACTGCTAAAGTATTTAAAGTTGCTGGTATGTATGCTTGATTACGAATTTATGGGAAGAAACATGATCCCGCTCTTGTAACCTGTGATATCAAAGCTGTATCTACAGGTCTAATGCTTGCTTTTGTGTTTTTTATATGTTAGTTTTGTGTGTTCAAATAAGTTTTCTCACTTTATCTTGAGAATTTTTAGGTGTGTTTACCACCAATGTTATTGCTGCTACTCCTGTAGTTTACTGGAAAAAGGTTATTGAGACTTCGAAAATGGTAATCCTCATCTTATTATTTAGATTTCGGACTTAGATAAAGCATTAAAGTGATCTAATTCATTTACTATGTAGGTAGCCCAATGTCTATTTCCTTGTAAACAATATTTTTGACTGTATACTCTGCATCATTATCGGGTTTTAGAATGGTTAGACCTTTAGGAGATGTTATGCGTGAAAGCGCCACATACAGTTGGCCATGACTGAAAACCGGTTGAGGCAAATAGATGAGCAATGATTTCAAACTTTGTCCTTGGCTTTTGTGAATTGTCATTGCATAGCATACTCTTATTGGGAAATGACGTATTCGAAGTGTGAAAGGATGCTTTGAGTCAGGTGGTGATAAAATTATCCGTGGTAGAATAACTTTTTTACCTGCATGTGTACCCGTAACTATTTCACCCTCAATCAGTCTATTTCCCAAAAGTGTTATGATTAATCTTGTACTATTTCATAAACCTTCTTTTTGATTAATGTTGCGAAGCAACATTATTGGAGCTCCTACTTTTAAAGACAACGTATGTTTTGGTAGTCCTGCGAACTCAAGTGAGTTTAAATACTCAACTGCATATAGCGAGTCGTAGTCTGTTGATATTGTGTCAGCCTTGCCTATGCTGTCTGAGTTGAGATATTCCTTTAATGTTCCTGGCAGTTGCACTAATATATATGCATTAATCTCATCAACTGTCTCATTTCGTGGAGTTAGGATTGCTGTCTCTGTAATGCTTGCATAGGTATTTTTTGATAAAACATTCTCTGCTTTTGTGGCTTGAAATATGTCTTGCAGATGATTTCCACTTGATTGCATTAGGAATTTAGGATCGACAACCACATTCTGACCATCATCTTCATTGACATCTTTTGTTTTACTTATGGGTGTATTTCCATCTCCAACACTTAGCAACCATGCTGCAAAACTTCCTTCTGATTCTTCGAGTCTCATGTTTTGTTTCAGAGCGAAGACTTTACAAGAATCCCACAAGTTTGATTGTTTTATTGACGCTAAGACTGTATCGGCTCGAGAACCTTGCGGAATAACTGGTAGTGTTTGTCTGAAGTCTCCACCTAGTAGTACAGTCTTGCCTATAAAAGGTTGGTCTTTAGCTTCTGATTTTTTCATAGACATCAGGTCTCCTAATGTTCTGTCTAGTGCTTCAAATGCGTATCGATGTGTCATGGGTGCCTCATCCCATATGATGAGGTCAGTTTTTTCAATTAATCCTGTAAGCATTGTTCCTGGCCTTATATGACATATTGAATCTTCATTGACATTTAATGGTATCTTAAAGCGTGAATGTGTTGTCCTTCCAGCAGGTAGAAGCAATGCTGTAATGCATGATGAAGCAACTAGAGGCACAATTTTCTTCTCTGATCGCAGTTTAGAAATAATGGTCGTGTAAAGGTATGTCTTCCCTATTCCACCAGGACCATTAAAGAAGAATAATTTACCTAGTCTATTTTTAACTGACTCCAAAACTGCATCATAAACCTATTTTTGCTGAGCATTTAGACTGCTGAAAAGTTTTTGGTGTTCTTTTTGTTCCTTGTGTACATTGTATTGTAATTCTTGGGTTAACAAGCTGTTACCTAGTTCTTTAAGAACATATAAATCTGGCTGCGGCATATCTTTAAACTCAGTTAGTGAGCGGTCGTATTGGTGCATTATTTTCTCTGGCTGGAGCTCTGGCTCTTCTAGATGTAGCTTTTAAAAGTCAAAAGTTTTGCGTTTTTTGTGAAGCATGTCTTCACCGAGTGATTTCCAACAGTGATTCCACAATGCAAGAGGATTGCCCACTTCACAATATATCAGCAATAAGACAAATAGGTGTTGTAGTTGATAAGGTGTAGCCCATTGAATAGCTTCATTCATTGCATCATGCCATTCAGAGTCACAATCTAGTAGACCTCTTGCATAGCATGCTGATTTAAAATCTGGATATTTTTTGCCATTGAATGTTAAGATTTCGTCGAAACTTCTTGGTCCTCTTAGTTTATTGATTAATATCCTTAGATTATATAACTCCCTTGCTTTTGGATGAATGTTGACTATTCTTCCTATCATTATTCCTTTTTTTTCGTTCAGTCCAGACTTTATTGTCGTTGATCCAAGTAAACATTGTTGGGAATTCCAAATAAGTTAACTGCCGAGCCTCTTCAGATTCCTCATTTTTTTCCATCCAGGCTGTAAACATTGTTCTGTCAATATTTTCCTTAGACTGCACTTGACGGAGATCATCTTTAGCTTATATGTTACGTTGTGCTGTCCAGGCAGATGGATTATGAGTTTTTGAACTGCAGGTTTCCTTTGGTGTATGTGAAATCCAAACGTCCGCCACATGGCTTCACAAGCAGATAAGAATCGACAGTCAAAGTATTCTTGTATCTCATCTCTTGGCCTCTTTCTTAGTTTATCATGTTGAGTGTTGCATGAGGCATTAGGACCCTTTTCTATCACAATGGTTGTTTTATCAACTCCCTTTGTAATGTATTTGAAAATGTATTTGATAGCATTTGTTCTGTTGCACCACTCCATATTTATGTGAGCTTGGTATTTTTTTAGAATATCCAAGTTGTGTGGTATAACAAAGCGATTATCCAACTTTGTCTCTCCCTTGATAACAAAGTTATTTTCTTGATTACGCCGATGGTATATTATATAACCAGATTTGTCGATTGTCGTATGCCCATTAAACTGTCGTGGATATTTCTTTGAACACTCTTTATTTTCATGCAAGGTTATTTTGGTCTATCCAATCCATATAGACCGTGCATCATGTGTCTCTCCACAAGCTCAAATCCTTCTGGGTCATCCTCTTTGTGTGGTAAGTCGGCATAGATTATTGCATCAACTTCATCAGCTGTTGGGATTCTTGAAGTTCCATCCAACCAAATCAATATGTTCGCATGGGGCAGTCCACGTTTTTGGAATTCTATTGTGTGGAGCACTGTTATTTTTATTTTATTTTAAAATAAATATATTTTAGGTTTCTATGTAGGATGAAATTGAAAATATTGCTAATGTAAAAGTAGGAGTAATAATAAAATATACCTGCTCTGTACACTTTGAAGAATGTTTCTTTTTGAGATCGCTTAATAATTCATCCAATTTCATTTTGAAAACTCGGCATTCAATATTGGGTCTATCGTTTCCTGAACCACCACCACATGCTTCCAGATGATCTTTTATCTCTTTCCAGTTTGGATTGTCTGTCATAGTAATAAACAAATCTGGATTTCCATTTGTTCGACAAATCACCATTGCATCATGATACTTTTCTATCGTATATCGTGGGCCTCCAGTATAGCTCGAAGGTAGAATCACTCATTTTCCATGTAGTTTCGCATCAGTGTCATCTTTACAAATTGCATCATACACATTGCTATTCAAATCTGCTCTTAGTTGCTCCTAGTTGTTTCTGTTCCAACTCAATCTTTCTGCCTCAATAGCTGTGTATGCATCGACGATGTATTGGTGTAATAAACGCCCTGCTTTTATAATTGTATTACCTTCTGTTATACGGGTTTGGATCTGGTAAGCGTAAAACTCTCTTATGCTTATGAAAGATTTTTTTCGTTGTCTAGCTTCAGCTACAACATAAGGTATCTCACTATGAAAGCTAAATTCTCCGTAAGGAAAAAGCAATGGATACTGCAAGGACATATACAAAGGATGGTCGTCTTATATTTGTTCCAAATGGTTAGTTTGAAATTGTAAGATAACATCTTGGTGACCAGTAGTGGTTGACAAATCACCGAAGATTAAACCAGCAACCTCGTTGGTGTCAGGCAAATCATATTGTCTTCCTTTCCCTTGTTGTGCTATCACCCTTATGGTAAACTCTTCAGCATCGTCTAACTCGTACCGATCCTGAGCTTTGCGAAAAACTTGGCAAAGATGGTTGTTTGAATCTAACATGTCAATCAATTGCTTGACAATGTTTTCTTGAAGAGCTGTGGGTGTTCGTGATAAAGACTTGATCCAGTTTGAAACTTCATTCGCTGTGTCGATAATGTATAACTGGAGAAATCTTGGTGGATTTTCGGGCATAGGAATGAGAGAACCAGTGCGATGGTAATTTTGCCCTTGTATTCTAAAAGTAGGGGGTTCAGTTCCAGATGAAACAGTATGGTATATTTTTGCTCCCATTGATGTGAATGCCAAGATAGCATTGTATACTCGTATATTATTCCGGAAATTGGTGTTACTCTGTAGAAGTTCTTCAAGTATAAGTGGTGCTAGTTTTGCTGGTGGCAATTTTACACGGCCTTGCTGGCAACAAATTGTGTACAATGGGTTCCCAGTTGTTGGATCTCTTCAAGTGAGCAAGAGTTGTGTGCATGTAAGAATATCAACTTAAGTTAGATTTATGTATTAATCAGTGAAAATAAGCTGGCATACAATTTAAAATTAGCCTATTTACTTACTTCTTCGTGTTCTAATTCTAGAGGGCTGAGACGTTGACGTACTTGAATGTTGATTCCCTATTTCAAATAGAATTTCGTATTTGAGTTTTCTGTATTTACTGTGGGTGAAACATTGTTTCTAAAAAAGGAGATTGAGACAATGTTAATTATTGAATATGAATTTATGAGAGCGTACCAATGTTTTTCCTAGATGCTCTTTTGGATTTTAGTATGGCTCGCCGCATTGCTCGTGTATTCTGTTGGCTAACTGTGTTTAAAAAACAGATTAGAATAAATATGTATTGTGTAAACTGCTTTGGCTATTTGTAATATTGACAGTAGAACTATTTTCTTTTTCTGCAACTACTTTTACCATATTTGAAGCAAACATCACAGCCGCCTGCTCAACAAAAAGTAAGAGTACCTGTTAGTTTTTTTCATATTGGGTGATGAGTTTCTAATTAAGAACATAGGGTGTTGGTAACTTACAATTATAATAGACGATTTTGGCCCAAGCAGCAGCACCAATTGTTTTTTTCCTCCCACGTTGTTGAGAAACCATCACAGTTGTATGATATTGGTCGATTGCAAATTTTTTGGTTTTTGTAATCTCTGTCAGAAAATTGAACTAAATCAATAGAAGTTTTGGTTATGAATTAAAGTAGCATAATTTTAAAACTGTATGTATTTTTGAAAGGTTCACAAGAAATACAGTGAGGAAGAGTAGGAGGAGACATACGTTTTGATATGTAGATGTTTATATGAATAAAGTTAAGAGTATGATTATTTTAATATATAGATGTGGTTTTAGGTGTTTGATTGTTCTGTTATGGTAATTTTTGACAATTTTCTTTTTTGTTGAATAAGATAATTTTCCATTATAAGATTTGGCCTTTTTTTTAATTGAGTAAAATTATTATTGACTTATTTAATAACAGTGGATAGAATAATTATTATTTTCTATTTTAAAATGTTAATGAATATAAAATAGTAAAACTAATTTATCTATTTTTATAATAGTTTATTATCGGTATTAGAGGTACCATAGTTTACATTTTGATAAATGGCAATTATATATTTGAAGCTTTGTTGATGTTACATAACGAATGTACTATAGATTTCCGTCTTATGTTTGTATTAATCTGAATATTTTTTTTTGTTTTATTCTTAACGTATTTAATTTATTTTATTCATTTAATGATGAAATTAATTATTTTTGGGGCTTAAAGTTTTAATTTATTTTATAGTAGACAATTTTGCTTTTATGTCCATGCAATAAAAGTAGTATGGAAATTTTTAAAATATAGTTTTCTAAAGTAATAAAATATAGTAATAAAAGTAATAAAAGTAGTGTTGAAATATGTTTGTAAAAGTTTTAATTTTATTGGGAAAACTATATTTCTAAAGCAATGAAAGTTTTAAAACCAAACAACTAAGGTAAAAACTATTGAACTATTAATGGGAATAAAAATTGAAAACGGTGGAAATTTGATTAGGACGTTGATATAGTATCCAACTCATTCGTGACGGCAACGTTTGTCTTTGTGTTTGCTGCCAACTGTGTCACCGTCGTCATATGATGCATCACTATGGGCGACACCATGTGTTTCTGCTTCTTTGTTGTCTGTTTGATTTGTTTTTGCTGTTTCTTCTTGGATGGTTTTGTCACCAACAGTGATTTCCTCAAATACACGTGTAATTGTAATAGTCTGGCGGGTAGCAGTGAAGTTGTAAGGCGTAAGTTTTACCTGAAACTTATAAGTGCGGCCTACAATATCTAACAAACATTGCGGTATTGGATTATGATTGTTGATGGTGCCACCATCATCACCCTGCAGAAAAAAATAAATAATTAATAACTCTAGATTTATTTATTTGGAAATCACTTGGGTAACAGAAGCTACATGCTCATTATTTTCCAATATATCTTCAACTCTAATACCAATTAGTTTAGTAACTTCACGGTTAAAAAGCACAAAAGTTGTGACATCATCCTTGTCACAAACTGATAGCTAGACTCGGTACCTGTTTGATTAAAAGATATGTTAGTTTCTATCCATTATGAGAATCAAATTTTAGGGGATAAATATGATGATAGAGGAGCTACAAACCTTATAACACCCACAACATTTTTATTGTTGCACGTGTCACAAACCAACGTTGTGTCTTCTCATAGTAGTTTATATGCACATTTAGTGCAGGCAATGAAGTTCTAGCCATAATGTGGTGATATTTCGAGGATGGTAGCGATGCAACTGAAGGTGGCTTCCTGTCACGGTGGTATAATTGTAAGAAACTAATGGATTGAAAGTGAGTATAAATTAGAAAAACCAATGTTTGATATCAATATTAATACCTGTGGAGTGTCATTTTCCAAAAATTGAAAAAGTTCAGCAGTTGTGGCAGATTCTGACTTTGTAACTTCATTGTTGATGATAACAGAGTTCTTACCTTCTTCCCCAAGCCTTTAAAAAGAAATTAATCATACTTAGTACAAACTGTAAATAATATAGACTGAGTAAAAATATATCCATACATAATCAAGTATTCAGTACTTGGGTCAACATCGTTGTCGAAAAATATCCGAGTGGAAGAGGTTGAAGAGAGACAGAACATATCTACACCATGTAATTAAAATATGTAGGTAAAGTTAGGCGATTCATATTAATGAAAGTAGTGGGTTTGAGATTAGTTACCTCTAACTGTTCTTGGGTTCACAGCAGTAGCGAGGAGGACGACGGGTTTGACAACACTTTTCATCAGCTTTTTCTGGAAATTGGCAGCGACATTATCCCAAAGGGTTAGACGAACAACTGGTCCACTGGTTTAAAACGAAGAGAATATGGTAAGCAAACAGCGTGTGTATTTAAATTTATAACTGTTGAGAGCCGAGAGGGGAAAAGCTTGCTTACTCTTTTAGTTGTAGGTGGACTTCTATTTTGCCTTTAATGACCCCAGGTGCTATGTTATTATCTTTACCTGTCGAGACTGGATTGTTCGAACTCTCATCGTTGATAAGAACCATTTTTCCAATGGCATCTAGGCAGTGCA
>CM051386.1:5500687-5635113 GCA_028015245.1 Cardamine occulta | reverse complement strand
AGACAACTTGTTGTCTTTTTCCTATTTCTCGTGATTACATCGTAAACTAAACTAACAAGTAATGTTTCAATTGATTTCTTGACGTCCCAGAGCACATATCTAAAGCTTAGTTGCACACAAGGATGGTTTTGTGCCCCTCTTTTTCACCCTTCTTCACAGTGAGTATATTTTTTCTTTGCTCATACATGAGTTGTTCTTCCTAATTTCAATCTTTCTTTTTGTGTTGTATGCCACCCATTTATAGTTACATTTCCGATTAAATTGGACGTATTCAGTATTCCTAGTTTTCGATGTAACTTGATGTCATGCGTCTATTATTATTATTGGGAACACCAAATCCCAATAAAAAACGTGATGTAGGTTTATTTTTAACATACTCTTCACATTGCTTAGATAATCTACTAAAGCAATGGTTTTTGTTTCTTTGTGATGTCTCAACAGAGAAGCCTAACTTCACCATTCGTTGGGTTTAGAAATGCTTGGCATGGTCTTGTTCTGCTCGCTTCAAATGGTCATGGGACAAGACTTGCTCAGGTAAATGTAACGTGATAGAAGACAAACTCATGTGAGTAAGTGCATATTTTAAGTCTTGCGTGTGTGTGTATAGGCGAACCAAATTCGGTTTGAGTTCAAGAAAGGTGCAGCGAAGCATGCATACATGAGAATGGATGGAGAGCCATGGAAACAACCGCTGCCCCTTGATGATGAAACAGTGATGGTAGAGATTTCACATCATGGACAAGTGAACATGCTTGCAGCCAACAATTGCAGGTCAAAAAGCATGTATGCATCTTCTTCCTCAAACCGGTTTAGTGATGATGAATATGAGGATGACTCATATTAGTGGCTGCCTAAAGGTGAAGGAGTAGTTTAGAAAGTCTAGTGCGGCTGATACATATGAGATTTACAACCATCTTTGACATTTCTTATCTTACTTAGATATTTATTTATGTTTGACTCTTGACCGTTGACACATTCTTCCTCCTTTTTTGTATGTCACATCTATTTTCTTGCAACTTTAGACTTTAACTTTCTGCAACCAAATAGCAAACAACTTCTTTGCTACAAGGTTCGTCAAATAACAGTAGGCCTGGGCATGGGTACCCGTTACCCGCCCGCCCCGCCCCGTACCCGCCCCGTAAAAGCGGGTATCCGTCCCGTGCAAGTTAAGTAACAAGGCGCATTTTTCAACTACTTACAAGTAACGGGGCAAGTATCAAGATAGGCAAAAATTTCCGTTACTTGCCCCGTTACCCATCACGTACCCGTTACCCGCCCCATTATCCGCTATTCGCCATAATTACCCGCCCCGTTACCCGCTATCTGCCACAATTACCCATAATTACCCGCCGCAATTACCCGCAAGTACCCGCTCCGTTATCCGTTACCTGCCCATTACTCGCAAAAAAACCGGGTCAAGTAACGGGGCAAGTTACTTGCAAGTACTGGAATTTTGAGCAAGTATCCGTTTGTGCGGGTACCCGTTTGGAACGGGACAAGTATCAAGGCGGCTTTTGAATTACCCGTGCGGGGCGGGTCAAGTAGCAAGGCGGGCAAAATTTACGGGTACCCGCCCCGTGCCCAGCCCTAAATAACAGGTCAGAATAAGACAATTTTATTCTTAATCTAAAAAAAACAGAGCCTATAAGGTAGCAACCCCAAGCATTTTAAGTTTTTAACAGTTGCACAAAGATCTAGCATAATAGGCAGAGGTCAATATAACCTCTGGAAAATATGTGAAGGTGCCAATTTGTCAAAAGTACATTTAACAAACTTGCTATGCCAGGAAACAAGCTCGATGAACAAAGAGGACATCTATGTAGCAATAATCAAACACACACTCTCTCACACCATAAACACACATAAATTACATATATATTAAGAACAATGGTAATGATAGAAATATAAGAAGAAAGCAATATTAACTGATGTTTGGAGTGGGAGATCACCAAAGCTATCTCCATCCAAATGCCAATGAGCATAACCCTAAACTACCACCTACAACAACAATGTGGGCTTATATAACCTTTTTCAAAAGAAAGGTCTCATGGGACAAAAAAGAGAAGAAGAAGATGAGCTTTCTGAAAACTGATGAGAACTGTCCAAATCATCCCAAAGAGGACTTTCAGGACCCCATCCCGATGTAACTGCATTGTACCACGCCTCAGCCATCCCTTCCTCCCTCCCACCATCACTCACAGCTACTTCCTTGCTTTCCAAGCTAACCTCGCTTGGCTGTGGCGTTTCAGATTGTTTATGATCCGGTGAGTTTGATTCTTGCAGCTCGTTTTCCTTATTCACGTAATGCTCCGGGAAATTAAGTGTTGCGTTATGGCCTCTCAATTTGAAGGCTTGGCGGTCGTAGGCCATGGCAGCTTCTTCAGCTGTTTCAAAGGTACCAAGCCAAAGACGTGCCCTGCTTCGTGGCTTACGGATCTCTGCAACCCATTTTCCCCACTGACGTTGTCTCACTCCTCTGTAGAGCTTGGTTGCGCTATAGGGTTGAACAACTTCTTGGCTCATCATCATTCTTCCTCTGGGGCTCAGATTCAACGTGTCGCTCCAGTATTTGGTCATATACTGCTGCTGCTCTTGTGGGTTTTGAGGATTGAATGAGATCATTTGCTTTTGGCCTTGCATTGTCGGGTCGTGTTGTTGGTATCCGAGTTGTTGTTGATTCTGAATTGTTGGATCGAGGGAAAAAGGGAAATCCACCAACGAATAAGGAGAAGAAAAGGATTGGAAATAGGGTTTAGGTCTATGATCAAGACTTTTCATCTTCTTCATAGATCTTGGGGACGAAGACGAAGCTTCTCCAAAAGAAGGGTCGACATGTTTACCTTTGGTAATACAAAGATTGAGTTCCTCGTCAAAGTCCATCTCTCTGACGTGGCAGTTCAAGATTTCTATTTGGAAAAAGGTGCCAAAAACAGAGAACTGTAGAAGAAAGAAAACTTTCAGAGAGAATATTGTGTTTGGCTTGGAGAGAGATGACTCCATGGGTTTATATATGAGAGAAATATTAGATTTTTTTTTTGTTAGATATATATGTCCCATTTTTCAATTGACTATTCAAAATATCTTTTTGGGGTTATAAACTTTCCTTTCACTCTAATTCATTCTCCCCATCCATTGGTCTATTAACATATTTTAAATTTGGCATTTAAACAGAGAGATGTTGACACATAAAAAAAGACAACAAACCATTCAGGTCCGTACGATTACGTGGCATCCTCTGTTTTTTTGGACGGTGAAGGCATTCATCAATTCATGCTTCTTATGATCTTATCTCTCTCTCTCCCCCCCTTTACTTTTAATTATTACTATTTCTCACCTTTAATTTCTAAACACCACCGATCACAAGCTCAAAAGATAAGATTAAGAGTGTAAAAATATCAATAATTTAAGAGTTTAAGGAGGTTTCTGCAAGTTGAATGGAACAAAAATTGATGTCCTAGTTGGTTATGGTCGGCTAGCCGCGGCTAAGGATAATATCCAAAAAGAGTTACCATTTGATGACAACCCAACGTATACTGAATAGTAAATACTAATTATAGTATTTTCAATCTTCTGGGTCGGTGATTGGTCAAACTCAGCTTTCGCTTTTTATGATATTTTTCTTATTCCCCACCTCCCTCAAAAGATAACTCACACAAAACCGACCAAGTTTGACAAAAAAAGCTTGAGAATTTTATTTCTTAGACAAAATCATTTTTGTTCCAACCTAATTTCAACATAAGATCTCACGTGCATATACGCATGTTGTTATTCTTCATATCTTCTATTTGTTGAGGAATTTCAGGTCCAAACCTGAACTAATTATTGGAATATAGTTGTTATGCAAATTTTCTAGTGCCAAAATACAAAATTGCGTTTAAAAAAAAATAAAATAAAAATGCGTGTAGTAGAAAATCTACTAAAATGTCTATATAAATTATTTTATGTTGAGAAAGTTCGTGACTTGACGTCAAAAAAAAAAAAAAAAAAAAAAAGGAAAGTTCGTGCCTTCCTTGTTATAATGAAGTTACATGTTTATTTTCTCTATTCTAGTATTATGAGTTAACTATTGTTGTGCATAATTGTCCCTTTTTAGAAACTTATTTTGGTGCTCGTTGAGTTTAGTTTTAGTGACTTAATATGGTATGAACACAGTTACACAGGCCGGACCTTGGGCATACGCGAGCCGTGTTGTTTTGATCCGTTAGAATATTATGAATAAAAGAAAAACTTTCAGTTGACCTAAGAAAATTACGCAGCTATGTACGAACCGACTCTGGATCCGACGGACTTAGGTCCCCAACCCGATTTGGCCGGTTTTGGGCGGCGGTCTTCTAGCAAGAATGTGGTTTGGTCTTGTCCATGAAAGATTCTGCACAATCACGATTGAAAAGACTCATGGGCCACTAACATTGCATTTTAAAAAAAAAGAAAAATCTACCGCAGTTGAACAATTGATTGACAACATAAAATGCCATTAAACCAATTTCTAAAGAAATTTAAAATACTATTTATAGCACATAGAAACTTTCTTTACTATTCCAATTTTTGTTAAACAAAATCGTTACAATGAATCATCATCTATAATTTTTACAACATTTTTGTAAAATATTTGGAGTGTTGGAATCTATAAGATAGGTTATCCCTCTTCCATTTGTAATCAAATAGAGAAGGAGGAATAAGTTAATCAAAGCAAATTGAAATATATATATTCATAATTCTCTGATTGTCTTCTAATTTTTGTGTAAGATCTTCTATTTTCTTCTTCATACTCAGAGGGTTAAAATTTCGCTTAAGTAAAAAGAGTCACAAAAATCAGGAAAGGCGGCATTTATACAAGCAGAAAGCTACAAAACATTGAGCCCATCATCAATCAGAAACCAAACCAAATCTATAATAAAAAAAATACAATTTGAAGAAAAAGTCAGTGCCTATCCTTTCCACAGAGTCCCAAATGAAATCCAACATTATTGATATCTGCTACTCTTAAACACAAAACTACTAAATAGATTGTTAAACCAAGTATGGATCTAAACACTATGTATCAGAGAAAATGAGGAGTAGTGGTGAAGTAGGTGAAGTCATGGTGGTGGACCCTTAGCTGCTTCAGCCAAGAATCTGCTACTCTCAAATAACAAAGCAATCTATCATTGTCCCATAACCTCCCTTGCATTTTGTAAGTGGCCATCCCAAATGCACTCACACTTATCCTCTCCCTCGCCTCTTTCTTCACATCTGTTTCAATGCCAAGGAACTTTCAGAAATGAATTGACTATACAAATACAATACACAAGCAAGAGAAAAATGAAAAATACACCTTGGAAAGATGAGGAAAGCGTGTGGTAAGTGAGGAAGCAAGTAGACAAGTCCTTAATGCTTATATTCATGGGGATGTGATAGATTGGATACCTACATATAGTTAATTAAACATCATCACTATGTTACTACATTAACCTTAATTTTGCTTTCTAAAATCATACACAGAAGAAAAAGGCAGACCAAGCAACAGCCATCCAACTTGCAGGAGACAGATCAACACTCCTCAAGGACCACAATCCTGCGTGTCTTTCTCCCAACTCTTTGATCTGTGAAAGTAGACATAGAATTATAAAGCATCTCTAAAATGATAAAAAAAAGTGCATCAAGAATCAAACCTTATCCATGAGAGGGACTCTGGAGTAAGGTGTACATCTCTCGAAATACTGCAAGTAAGAGTAACCAAGGCGATCAAGAGGTTCTTGATGATCCAATCCTTCCTCTGAAGAAGAACATCCTTCCCATCTCCACTCTTCGCTACAAGACTCGCTCCCTGAATCTCCTGATTCCGTCTCCTCCCTCAATCATCATCATACGCAGCAACATCTTAGAATTTATAGATATGTGGTTATGTTTCTGAAAATGACATAAGAATATTTACCTTAGAGTATTAAGAACAGAATGAGAGGTGAAAATCTGGATTGCAGAGAGGTAAGGAACGTAGTATTGGACCAATGTCTCACCGGTCTCGGAGATAATGGGGACACCTGCACCGTATGCGCTCCACTCGTCGAAACAATCCCAAAAATCGCTCAACCTGAAATACTCAACACTCTGGCTCTCCAATGGGTACCATAGATTATTGAGGTTCTTGATCTGTGTCTGTTCAAACGAAACTTCAAGATCATAAACTCAGAGAATTGTTAAAGAAGAAAAGAAGAAAAGCGTGAACCTTTGGAAGGGAACGAACAGGGACAATTGGTGTAGTGCAGCGGAGGAATCGGTCCAGGTTTGATTCATTGTCAAAAACCATAATTATCAAACAACGAACCAAACTTCGACCCAGAAAAAAACAGAGGAGAGGAAAGAGAGAGTTTTGCGGGATTCTCTTTCCCTGACGTTTCAAAGAGCTTATTTTTGGGACAAAAGTGTTAGAGCGTTTGAGACTTTCACGGCAATGTCAGAAAAACCGAGATCCCGGGAAAGACTAAACGAAAAGAGACAAAACTTTTTAAGAAAACTCCAACGAAACTCTGTTTTTGAGCAGACGTAAATGGAGAAAAAAACAATGTAATGTAACAACTTTGATAGAAATAAATAGAGTTGGGAAATAGGTTTATATATATAAACCAAACTCCATGTGACCCATTCTTCGGAAGCAGAAGATAATTGGTAGATTCACCTGTCCTTCTCACAACTCTCCACCTTCTCCATTTATTTTTTACATTTCATTTAAAAAACATATTTTCGTTTATCTAACTTTGTCCGATGAGTTTTGAGTTTGTTTGGGTGAGTAAAACGTTTTGGTTTTGTTATTTATTAATGATTATTTTGCATAGTTCTTGAAGAACAGAGCTTTTTCTGTGTCTCCTCCTTTTGGATCGATCACATAACAATACTTATCGAAATGAATAGAGAAACTGGGTCAATGACTCAATAATACTCTGTCTTTTTAATTCATATAGTGAAAAAGAATCATTAACATAACAAGGACATGTGTGACAGGATCAGGCGGCAAATGTTGTAAACCAGGGAATTGGTTAAACCAAATATTTACATTTTACAATACAAGTTTGACATGTTCAAATAGTACGACATGGGGATAACAAAAGTACGGAAATACTCTTTTGACTTTAATAGATTTCTTCTATCTAATTCCTATCAACAACTGTAAGATATGCCGCTAGTCACGTAAATTGTAATAAACATATAAAAGAAAAGATTGATCGGAGAAGAAAACTATAGAAAGAGTCAAAATTGAAGGTTGCATTACCTTTTCTTTATTTAACCAACTTTGAAAGAACAAAAGCAAGAAAGAGATCAAACTCTTTCAAAAGTGGAAGCCGTCGTCTCGCTGACTCCTTCGTTCTTTTTCTCGTGTGAAACCCAAAAAAGAAAGAAAGAGAACTACTGACAAAAGCCCATCAAGTTTGGGCTTACATAAACCAAGAATCAACTGATGTACTTAACTCACCGCCGATACAAAGATGCCACCAGATTTTGTAGGCTCTTTTTTAGCAAATAAAGCATTTTGTTCATATTCGTTTAATGTACCCATAATTAGCTTCATCAGCTGAACCATTTCACTCTATACATTTACACGTGCTCTCCCTTACTTCTTGTCTCCACAAATCAAACATTCAGGTTCTATCTTTTATCATCCACTAACACAACAATGGCTACTACTCTACAATCATTGACAGCGACAATGGTTCTGCTAAGCCTGCTTCTCGGATTAGCAGTGCGAGTGAGCGGGATACGTTACATTCCCAACTCTTCCAATACCACTAAGATCAAAAACTCAGACTTTCTTGTGAACATTGCGCCCCAACCATCTGTTATCATTCCTGGTTTTGGAAGGTTCTTGCTGCCTCCCAAACCTAAGATGTCATTCCATTCTTACCCTCCACTTGCTTCTGCCCCAATCACTTCTTATGGAATCCCTAGTCGTTTTGCCCCAAACCCTGGATATGAAGCTCAAAGTCCAAGCTCAGAAGAAGATCAAGTTCCACCAGTGCCACAACCATGATCCTTTTTTCAACCTGTCAACAAATAAGCTTTTGACTAGATGCAAAAGGGTCTTCAATCTTGGTTTGATGATATACCTTCTTCTGGTTTACACAACAAGTCTAGTAGTCATTTCATCATAGTCATATCTTTGTGAACTCTCTCTTTCTGTTCAAGAAGAAAGATATAATGTATTTAATGAATTCCAGAGCTTTTGCTTATTTAAAAATAATGAGAATGTTTCCAAATAACATGTAATGCCTCCACATTGCTGCAAATGTTTTGAGTGAGAAATGAATAGTGGAAGAAATGTTGACAAACAAAGTTGATACGCCTTCTATAATGCTACAATCTTTCTAATTGAATCATTCTTGTCACGGTCGTTCAATTTCTAGGTGGAGCAAGATCGATAAGCAACAGATGGACCCATTACTTAAGGCCCAGAAAATAGAGAAAGGCCCAAACTCCGGATGTAAATGTAATGTTGACTAGTCAACTAGAAATGGGCAATTGGCTATGAAACTATCTTTTTCTACCTCTTCTTCTGTTTCAACAGTCTACTTCAAGTTACAAATGACCAGCGACGACCATCGGAAGTGGGGAAGTGCGGGTCCTATAACGGCAGAGGAAGAAGGAGAAGGACGTTTTGAGAGCTCGGTGAATGCGGTGCCCTTTGGTTTAGTGGCGACCGCAGTTTTCATCTCCATCTTTCTCTTATTGGCTATTTTTGAGAGGTTCATGTTCATTCGAACGACTCCATCACCATCTCTCGATCCAAAGCTTGCTCCTCCTTTTTCTTCCCCAAAGGTTTATTACCTCTCCTCTCTATTTACTTATTACACTTTTTGTCAACGTTTTTAGTTGTGTTGATTTAGTTACAGTATTTACTCAAAGGGAACAAAACAAAATAAGGCATGATTCATTTGGCTCGTCATTTAATGAGGTCTTGATCATAACACTATGCTTGTTTTGTTGGGTAATGAGATTGAGATGAAAGAAAATCTCTTGTTTTCTTTTAATCCTGCTGTTGTTTATGTGTGTAATGATGAAGTCTAGAAGTCAGGTTTGCTTAAATTTGTCTATAATGTTAGAAGGCGATTTACCATGTTTATGCTGGAGGAAACTTCTTTTGTCGTATCTTAGAAATGTTGCCAAGTCCAAAACAGGATTCAAATAAATGTAATATTTTTATGGGGATTCAAAACCCTTAATTCATTCAACGAGGTTTGAATATATGCAGAGTAGAAAAGAAACTTAATTTCACTTATTTGTCTGCACACTGGTTGTCTTTTGTGGGATGATGATGTCATGCATAATTCATCTGTTGTATCATTAATGAAATGTAGATGGATGTGTGCAAGAGGGAGATCTCGGTGTTGATGCCTGGAGAAGAGGTTCCAACGTTCATTGCTCAGCCATGTCCTCCTTCATCATCAAAAAGCTCTTTCTGAAACCTTCTTGAATTTTAATTTTACCATGTAGTCAGGACTTTTATTCACTGTAAGATTTTTTCAAAACCACGAGTTTAGTGATAACAGAACAGTGTCTATGTCTGCTTAACTCATAGCAAAAGAGCAGCAATATCCATAAAATAAATCCCATGGAATTTGTGAAAGCGTTATGCGTAGGCATACTTTAACTTTACGAGACAATAAACAAACATAAATTGAAGATCCGCAAAAGATTTGGTTATATTGACATTCCGCAATTTACAGATTAAAAAAAAAGTGGAAAATCAAGAAATCAATCACATCAGTTAATGTCTTAAATGATGAAAGTTGAAGAAGAGCTCAGAGAAAAATGAAGCATTCCATAGACACTTCAGGGTCCTTTACAGCTACATCTTCCTTCTTTACTTCAACAACTACTTTTGCCTCTTCTTCCTTCTTATTCACCTCTGCTTCTCCGTCTTTCACCGGAGCTCCTTCTCGTTTCTTCATGGGGCTTCTCTTTGCGGAACTCGGGCCACGAGTGGCCGGAGACTGTGACCGACGCCTTGGATTATTTGATAACCCGCTGCGTGGGAGAGGACCCGAATCTACATTTCGCCGGTTGTGGGTAGGGTTTGGTTGACGTGAAGGTCTCTCTCTGACTAGCCTTGGACGGAGCTTCCCCTGAGGTGAGTGTCGTTCTGCCGGAGATCTGGAGACTCTGTCAGGCCTATTGCGGCGAGAGGTGGAAGAAGGAGGAGGAGGACGGTGGGGTTTGCTGAGAGCGTCGTCTTCGAGGATGGAAGCAGCTGTAGCAGTAGTGGCGGTGGAGAAGCTGTGAGAGACAGAGACACTGCAAATGTCAGACTTATTGTGAGAGACCTCTGGTGTTGGAGTTGGGAGAGAAAGAGGAGGTTGAGTTTCTGAAACTGAGACTGTGGGTTCGGAGGGAACGATGTCGGGGACTGGGACTGGGACCGGGACAGGCACGGAGACGTCGACGGGGACAGAAACAGAGACGGACTGAACCACGACTTCCTTCACGGATTCTTCTTCAATAGGTGGAGGAATCTTGGCGGCGGTGACTGGGGGAGTTGTGACTTTTCCGGCGCTCAAGCAGCATCCCATTTCTTTTTTACTTTTTTTTTTAATGAACTCACTTAATCACATTTGTTGTCTTTAACTCTATCGAGATATGTAGTTGTTATTCTTAATGGGCCTCTTTTCATGATAGCCCATAATTACAATGGGCTCCATTATGCTTTCATATGATTTAATAATTTTTTAATCCGCTCTGACGAATCAGATCTTTGTCTCATTCGTATTTCAAGACAAAACGCTAGTGGTTGTTATTTTGTACAATACCTTTACAAAATTCAAAATTTCATGCCCATGGACAATATCTCGCTTTGATAGTAACCCTTCATCAAGATAAGTGTAATGCAACGGGAAAATAACTAAAACACGGAATAAGACTGATTAATGTGCAAAGTAACGTTCCTCCTGACACGTGTATCCATGTAAAATGCTACTTTCCTGACCTCATTGTAGAATTCATAAAGGGCTAAGACGCATAAACTTCCAAAGGACAAGCCCAGTAATTTATACAAACCAAACCCATTCCCATTCCCATTCATTTGTTCAAACCAAACCCAAGCTAGTAGGGACATAAATGCGTTGAATCCACATGAATTCACTCCCATCCGCAAACTCTTTTTCTTTTGGGGACAACAACTAGGAGGAAAAAAGGTATTTAGACTTTTAGAGAAAGAAATGATAGACAAAATTATTTTGATAATGATACATATGAGACACTAAAACAAATTACATATACATTGTTGTTTCTGTAAAGATATGTTACCATTATTATTTCATTTTATCTATCCATTATTTATATACCATATATGTATAGAATTCATATGGTCTAGAGAAAACACTATTCTCCACTTATATGCTACTATTAAAAAAAATGAGTTCCCCATACACATATATACCTACAAATATAGATATGGCATTGGGGTTTGAGCGCATTGCAGGATACATAACAGGCATAGATGTCAAACTGTCAATGACGTTGTCGTAATGTACTTGGTTACCAGTTGTTTTATAGACAACTAGTTTGATTATCACGTTTTTTTTTTTAATTAAAGACCCAAACTTTATAGTATTTTTATTATAAGAAAAATAGCCAATGGGGGACGAAATGACTCGGTAACCAATGAATCCTGAGGAAAAAGGGAATAGCCCAAGAATTGCAGAACCTCCGAGAGAAGGAAGAGAAAGTAAATCAAGAGAGTAATAATAACACTCATATAACAAGTACAAATATGCGTAAGGAGTTATGACATTATAAAATCAAAACAAGACCTCTGAAACACTTGACAACCTATTCCTCAACTTCTTCTTCATCTCTCTCTTGGGTCTTGTCAAAGACTCTCTCACACACATACCCACCACCGCCTCTGTTCTGCTCTTATCGACCATAGACATTATTCTATCTCATCCCTACACTGTTATGTAGGTTATATACATACTAATATAGTATATATATTATATAAGAGAAATAATCCAAAGGTCCTATGTCCCACGAGTTTTGTTTTGTTGGCCAGCTAATTGGCATCGCCTTGTATTGTATAAGAGTTTCTTTACTTTCAATAAAACCCAAAATCCAAAGGCCAAAGGCGTTTCTCTTTGTTACTTACTTATTTCTCTCTCTCTCTTCTCCCGAAAAGACCTTAATAAGCTTTTGCTTTGATATCAGATCTCTACGGCTTTTGAGATGCGTGCTCCTTTAGGGCTTTCCTTTTATACCCCAAAACGAGGCCTTTTCTTCTCTCATCTTACCCTTTCCTCCTTGTATCTCTCTCTTTTTTCTTCTCATACGCTATAACCAGAATCCAGAGCGAGAGAGAGAAGAGAAGAGATGGCGAATGTGGCAGAGATACAACAATGTGGGTCGATGTTATTTAAGCAAGAGGAGCTACAAGAGATGAGTGGAGTCAATGTTGGCGGCGATTACGTTGAGGTCATGTGTGGTTGTACCAGTCACCGTTACGGCGATGCTGTTGCTAGACTTAGGGTTTTCCCTAACGGCGACCTTGAAATCACCTGTGAATGCACCCCTGGCTGCGACGAAGGTCTCTCTCTCTCTCTTTGACCAGTCTCTTTCTCGTGTGGATTTCTGATGCTTTTTGGGAAATGGGTTTTGATTTGTGTGCATGTTACATGTGAATGTGTGTGAGATTCAACGTTGATGCCTCTCGCTTTCTTTCCCCTAACTCTTAAGGTGTCTTCTTCTAGCTCTTCGTTTTCTTCATACGGGTCATTTGCTTTACTGTTTGGTCTCTGCCTATCTAATATCACATTGGCCGAGTAAAGCTAAGGTCTTTACTCTTTAGCATGATTTCATCTTATTAACAAGACTGTTCTTTTCTTTTGAACCTGATGAACTTGCTTCCATGTCTTTGGATATTTAATCACCTTCACGGTTAATGAATCTTAATGTCATCTAGATCCGTTCTTATGGAAAATGAATGACTTGATTTGGTTCAATGTAATATTTAGTTCGTCTGTGACTTGTAATGATAATGCGTCTCTTTGTTAGTGGCCTAGTGGTAGCTTTATTGACATATGATATGCCTCACTTAGTTGTTTACATGTGTATACTTCCTCTGATGTTAAAGTTTGATGCAACCTTGTTGCCATTACTTCTTATGCATCTTAGTTACCAATACCATCTCTAGCTTTTTGGTGGTATAAATGCACATTTGTAGTTGAACAAGTGATCTGACTTGTAAAGTTTTGATTGTATGATGTTAGACAAGTTAACTCCTGCTGCGTTCGAGAAGCATTCAGGGAGAGAAACGGCTAGGAAATGGAAAAACAATGTGTGGGTCATCGTTGGAGGCGAGAAGGTTCCGTTGTCAAAGACAGTGTTGCTCAAATACTACAACGAAGCCTTAAAGAAGTGCAATAGATCAAACAGATCACAAGGTACCAAAGTTTTCCACAGAGATGAGTTTGTTGGGTGCAATGAATGTGGGAAAGAGAGGAGGTTCAGGTTAAGGAGCAGAGATGAATGTCTCTTGCACCACAATGCAATGGCTGATCCAAACTGGAAATGCTCAGATTTTCCATACGACAAGTAGGTTTTTGTTGTCCTTGTGTTCAAGTTTTTTTCTATTTGGATGAGGAATGGGATATAATAATGAATGGTGGTTTGCAGGATAACATGTGAAGAGGAAGAAGAGAGAGGAAGCAGAAAAGTTTACAGAGGATGCACACGTTCAGCTACTTGCAAAGGCTGCACTACCTGCGTCTGCTTTGGCTGCGAGTTATGCCGTTTCTCAGATTGTACTTGCCAGACTTGCGTCGACTTCACTAGCAATGTCAAAGCTTGAATGAAGCAAACCAATGGAGAGTCCACTAAGAAGAAAATGTCTGTCTTCAGAGTTGGTTGCATTTAAAACTTATTCTAATATATTCCAAACTGTTATTCTAATATCTATGAGTTGAATGGAGCAATTGAAAAAAAAAAGTGAAAAGTAAAAAAAACGTGGATTTCCAAGAAGAACATGCAGACGAGCATGCCTCAGTTAGTGCATGTCTTGATTTTTGGCTAGTGGCAGAGGAAATAAAAAGCGTTTATTAATAGTTTTGTTTTTGTTTATTTTTATTAGCTGTTGACAGCTTTGAGAGATGAAGATATCAATGGCACAGCTATTGTCTGTGATTTAGGAGATGGGACAGGGAAAGAGACATTTTCTTAATACCCAAAAAGCCCTAGGCTCTTATTTGAACAGACTTACTATTTTTATTATCAACAAACAAACAAACACAAAGACCAAGTCGTCAATGGGCAAAGGAGATAAGAGAATCTAGTCTAGTTAGTATTGAAACGTCAACGTAAATTCATCAGAAACAGAGTTGCTTCAATTAGTTATCTACTTCAGTCTCATTGTGTCACCATAGGTCCATAGGCTTCTGCAAAGTATAGAGAAGAGAATTGTAATAAGAAGATGAAGAAGAAGACAGTATGATGATGCAATGGGCATATAAAACCAAATGTATGAAGAGTTTGTAACCAGTAAATAAAAGTAGAGCCCAGACTGATAGCGAAATAAACACAAACTGCATGTGTGTAAGCATTAATTAAACGAATAAATCTACAACCACAAATCCATTATATAACCGCAAAACGTAAGGAATATACAAGAATACATTACATGTTCCTATTTCTTCTCTCCTAGGTTCGTGGGCTCTTGCCAAAAGTGAACCTTGGCAGCTCCATGATGACCTGCAGAGTTAATTTAACTAACCATTCGTGTACTGTGACCAAAATAAGACAGCCATATTCCCAAAGTTTAAATCTTTACATTCATCAGAAAATGATCTGATAAGAGATTCCAAAGCAATCATAGATCCAACAAAGGGTTGGAATAGAGCTAGAGAAAAAGAGACGGCTTGATTGAATCTGAGCTAACCTCATGGCACTGTGAACGAAGCACGACATCGAGCTCGAATCTTATTTAGGGTTGTCCAAAGGAAAGGAAAGGAAAGGGATGATGCAGTGAAAGGCACCAAGAGCCTGAGTGATGGTTGATAGTGACTTTTTCAATTGGACACCAAACGATGTCGCATTGACTTCCCAATTTAGTCAACGTAGAGAAATTAAGAATCCTCCTAGTGGCCCAGATCAAAGGGCTCGTATTCGTATTCGTATTCGTGTTTGGGCTTCAACATGTTTTGTATCAAAAATGTGTCAATGACGAAAAAGCAGGACATCGTCTTCTGCTTTTTTACAACCAAAATTCATATCTTAAGGATCACAAAACTGATAACTTAAAACAACATCCACACAATACGGGGCAAAAACTGTGTTTTCCTTAATCAAACTACAACAAATCAGATCCAACTATGAAATCCGCTGATTCCTTCAGAGTCTTTCTCGCGCGCCAATACACACCATTGACTGTCTCTGATGTTCCCATCTGCAATGAACACCATACACATGGTCAGTAGGGTACTTGACATTAAGTCTTTGTTTGGGTATTAGCCATTGGTGTCAAGAATTCGCATTACCTTTGTCTCTAATGAGTAGTAATTCTTCCACAACTCCACGTCTTGGCTGTAACTTGCAAGAGCAGAATCATACAGCTTCCTGGCATTTCTCAGACAATCTTTATCACCTAGTGATGCAAGGTTGGTCTCTATTTCAATGCAATCTTTGTATAGAACAAGACTGGGACCCGGAAGAGCCAAGAACCTACAAATTTAGGGGTAACAGTGGTGAGAATAAAGTGGTATGCGTGACTCAAAAGGAAAGGAATAGTGATTCACTTCTTGTATATCTTCCTTGCACTGTGGCTCCCTTTTGTTTGAAGAACAAATTTTACCACTGTCGAAGCAAGAGAAAACACATTATCCCTGCCACCTCTGGCTACTGATAGGATGGACATCTCTACAAGCTTGTCAATATAAGTTCTCTGATCAGCAAAGAGTTTAAAAGCCTGCGATACATTAAACATATTACTATTAGTTTAGTTTTATATATCAACAAACTAGGATATTATCTATAAAATATATTAGTCACATACCGTACTCCACAAGCTCTCAGATTCTGAGATCGGTACTTTGCTCAAAGCATTTGAAAGGAGCTCAAATACTGGCTGCAACTCTGCCTTACTAGGAGTGGAGTTCGTTGAAAGTGATTTGATTTCAACGGAAACTCTTGAAAGCCACAACTTAGCTGATCCGGCAAATTTACCGGAGCAAAGTTTTTCTGCTAGCTTCTGAGCTTGTTGAGTCCTTTCCAGTTTCAAGTAGAGAGAAACATAGTTATTAGCAAGCTCCTCAGTCAAACACCCGGTTTCATCAGCCTTCTGGTACACATTCGTGAGATGTGAAATCCAGTCCCCAATCGGATTAGACATAGGAGAAATTTCATCATCCTCGCCATTTGACAGTGCAATATACTCCGTCAAAAACTTAATATACATCTCAAACATAGAACTTGAATTAACAGTTCCTATGCCCTCTTCAAAAACCTGCATTCAGGAGACATGAATTAAAACCTATCAGATATTGTACTTTCTACTCGTAAGCCTAAACAAGAATCTGCTAGAGTAAGATACGACAGTCCTAAAGACCAATCCCCCATAACCAATGTTCCTCCTGTTCTCCAATATTATCAAAGTAAGGAATTTGACTGCAAGCTCAAACAATACAGATTGAGAGGAAATCAAGACCAAGATTGGATTTTGATAATCCGTTGCAAGGAAGTGCAGGAAAACAGTGGCTGCAAGTTTCTCTAATAGATTTGAGCATTTATTGAATATCTACCCTCTAGTTATAAGCATACACATAGGTCAAGATGAGTTTTACCTGAATAGCCTTTTGCACTTGAGGATTTGCGAACTCTAAGCCTGTCTCTTTGCTAATACAACCACTCATTTTATGTCTTGCAAGCCAATTCCAGTATTCAGGGTCCTTGGAAAAATCACGCTTCAGGTCACTTAGAATCGTATTGCGAATTTCATCCGAATGAGCCAAATCTGTCGCCTCTAGAATCTCCAAAAAACGCTTCCTCAATTCAAAACTAGATGGAATGGCCTCAACGGCTCCACTGTAAATGGCCTGAAGAACATTGGACCCCTTTTCCCGAAAGATATCAACTTTCTCAGTCACATCCTCAACATCTTCAACCTCATCAACATTAGAGTCGTCACTTCCTTCTTTCTCATCTAGAGACATAAACAACTCTTTATTTTCATCTTTCCATTTCTCATCCTCAACAGTTTTCTTATCCCGCACCAAACTTCCTTTATCTTCACCAAGGGCAACTCTACGAGCTTTCAACTTATTTAAGTAGGTGAGTTCCATTCGCAAATACTCCACCCACAAGTCTTCAGAGTTTGAACACACTCTCAAACCATTCTGCATAAGAGCACGAGCTGCTGCAACATTCAAGTTTTTATCAAATTCCCAAGCCGCAGCATATATCCACACTCCAGCCACTTTTGGGTGAAACCTTATTACTTGAGCCAATGCCTACACAATTTAGACAGCACAATTTAAAACAATATTATCTTCCAAAAATAAATCAACAAAGCAGTAGAAAATATAAATTTCAAAGCTTTACCTTCTTCATTCTCCCATTCCTTTTCTCTCTACAGAACTCGAGATACCTAAACCACAAATTGACATCTCCTTTATACCTCATAGTCGCCAGTCTATAAATCTCCACAATCCTGGCTACACCAGCGAATTCCGAAACCGATTTGTTGTTCTTCTTATCAGATTGAATCAACGCCGCCTTCCTCCGTAACTGTCGGAGCTCATCAAGCTGAACTTCATAGTCAATATAGGCTATAAAATCCTCTTTGAGTGGGCTTGGACGCTTTAGCCGGTACTCGAACTTACGCCGCTGCTTCACGATCTCAGCAATCTCTGCACGCGTGAAGATTCCTTTACGTTCTAGGTCATCAAGCTCGTCAACCATCCGCTCGAGGCGGTATTGAACTACGTCCGCCATTGCTACTCTCGATTTCTCGGCGGGGACGGCAACGGTAGGGCAACAATACTTATTGCTTCATCATATGGGCCGTAAAAGCAAAAAGAATTTGGGCCTCAGCTTAGGCCCAACTAAATACGGCCCAATGTTTCTGATCTATTTGTTGTTCTTGGGAAAAAAAGCTTTGAAGTTCAGGACGACGATGACGCTCTTAGCTTCATCTCCCTTCTGCTGTGGCAGTTCTCGCATTTCTTTCTCTCCTTTGTCCCGTCTTTCTTATCTTAATGGTGGTAATAAGCTCACACTTGCTCCGCCACAGTTTTTAAATGTCGGCTTAAGCCTCAGTCGTTTCGCTGTTCCGAGGAAGTTTCCGAGTGTAAGACTTAGGGTTTTGACGAGGTGTGAGAAAGAAGATGCACCGAACGGTGGAATTGAGGATGATGTGGAGCGATTGGCGAGAAGTGAGAGCACGATGCCTGATAGATTTAGGTACTTGACTAAAGAAGCTCCGGATAGCCCTATTATATGGCCTTGGTTTGTAGGTATGAACCAGAAAGATCAAATTTTTGATTTTGGTATTAATGTTGTTTCTGTTCTTAATATATGGAACATTTCTGACTCAAGAGTTTGATTGGTTTTAGTTTCCTTCTTGAGATTGTGAATTTTAGGAACTATCCTCCAAAATCAACAGTAAAATTAATAGTAGTTTACTTCTTACTGCATATACCTTGTTGCATAGTTGGTTTAGAGGAATATATTTAGTAAAATGAATGATCTTTGGATAGATGATGAAGTAACAACATATTGATCTTCTGTTGCAGCGCTAGGATTTCTCTTGTATGCGTGGAGAGCAGTCTTGTTTGAACTATCTAATTGGAGAAAGGCGGCTTTCGCTATTCTTGCGTTTGTGGGAGACCTTTCGAAGCTCGCATTGGCTCTCGTCTTTCACTTTATTGGCGATCCCATCACTTCTTTCATCGCCCTTGTAGAGACTGCAATGTACAGTCTCAGGGCGTTTTACTCTGGGATTGTGGCTTACACACCTGTGAGAGAGTTAACCACTGTGATCCTTCTTGCATCCTCAGTGCTTGCTGTAGGAGAAGCAGTTGCACCCAACTCGATCAGCAAAGAGCCGTATGTGGTAACTCTTGCTGGTCTCTTGGGGTATGCAGCTGTGCAAAGTTACATATCGGAGCCGTTCTTCTGGACTGTGTTGGTTGGTATGTATGGATATTCGCGGTTGATAAAGAAGAGAGATGATGTGACCTCGGCTCTTCCTTCTGCAGCTGTTTTGGCAGGAGTAGGGGAGCCATGGGTGAGAGTGGTGGCCATCACAGGGTATCTGGCTCTAGCCATGTATCACAATTCAACTAAGTCTTCCTCAGAAGATGAGAACCAGAACTTAAGGAGGGCACCACCAATGCCGTTGTTGGCTGCAGCATTGGCTATTGGCGTCCGACTAGCTGCAAAATGGGCTGGATACAGACACTTGACTTGGATGATTGTTTGAATTTGTATGCTGAAACAAAGAATTTTAGAGACCAACAAAACTAGTTTGTGTTGTATTTTTGTACCTCTCCCCAATGTTTGAAGAGAATTTTTTGGTTAAACAAAAAAATATTTATGTTACGGTGTTAATATACTTAGTTAATACGGCCCATTAGTATACAAAAAGCACATATCTGGAATTGGTGGGTGGGCTGTTTCTGGTTCGAAACGAGGTCCAAATAGATTTCAACTTACAGCTATTATTAGGGCTTCGCAAGGACCTATATAAAAGAGTCACCTTCCCCATCTCTCTATCTCAGTCGCATTTCATTTGGTTTTTCATTTTGCTGGTTTTGATTCCGTTGTTGTTGTATGGTTATTGGTGGGAGAAAAGATGGTTTTTTTTTTAATTGCCTCACATCACCTTTAGCTTGTTTTCGATATAATCCACGAAAATAATGCTAGTCATCGAGGCATAAATTGAATTGCGGTGTTAAAACGTGGAGGCACACTTGTTTATCATAGTTTAGCCTCTAAAATTATCCGCTAAACCACTTATTTTATTATCCTGTTTTCTGTAATGTTTTTTCGGTCTCCAGATCTGGCTTTGTTTGAGATTGGTGATTTTTAATTGAATCATTTAGAACCCGTGGATCATATAATTGTGTTCTAAATCTGGTAGAACAAGGTTTTCATATCCGAGATGAAATGGGTCGATGACTCTAAATTAAACAAAAGCGAGAACAGCTTCGGAAATGTGCTGATTTATTAACTGGCCCTATACCAATTATCAATTTTTGCCGCAAATTGATATGTGGGTTAATTCATCTGCTACTCCCTGAAGTTGTCAATTTAATGGTTCAATTTCGTACACTTGTGCATATAATGCCAAAGCTATGTTCTGTGGCAGCGTAACAAATAGATATTAAAGCGGTAAACTTGAAAAAAATGTATGAATTTGACAATTTTACAATGCACATGATATCAAGTTAATAACTGCTGATATCAAGTCAGCAGTTAAATATTGACTAGTATCCAGCCCATCTGGAGACACAAAGATAGATCCGTTTTAAAATAATAGACATGCGTGTCTGATCCACAAGAAAAGTTTCTCCTAAAGCTCAGTACTTGAGCTCGGTCAAACATATTTCTCCCTATCTTTGTTGGATCTCTTTTACTCTGTCTTCCCAGAATCAACCCTCTTTTCTTCAACCTTTAACCAAAATGACATTCCTTTCCTCTCTCGGAAAGGCCTCTCGATCTGCTCCACTTGCCTCTAAGCTCTTCCTCCTCGGCACTCTCAGGTTTCTTTGCCTCCCAAGTTCACTGTTTTATGGCTTTCCAAAAGTTGGGACTTTTTTAGTTTTCTCAATCCGATGTATCTCCAATCATTGACCTTCTACCGCCTTTTTATCTCAATTCTTTTCCTTACTGTTTCTGATTAGCCTGTTATGTAAATCCATAGTTTTTAATTGATCATTGAGAGTGTGTTGTATTCTTACACATTTGCAGCGGTGGAAGTATAGTTGCATACTCTGATTCTAACACAGAAGCTAACAAAAAGGAGCAGCCAAAGAAGAAGAAAGTAGTTGTGCTTGGAACTGGTTGGGCTGGTATAAGCTTTCTTAAAGATCTCGACATAACTTCCTACGATGTTCAGGTTGTGTCTCCGCAGAACTACTTTGCCTTTACACCTTTGTTACCTAGTGTTACTTGTGGAACTGTTGAAGCTAGAAGCATTGTTGAGTCTGTCCGTAATATAACAAAGAAGGTATCTTGATCTGTTTTTCAAAACTGTATCCAGAGGCATATCATGATCTGCTAAGTTTATAAGTCTTGTTTGTTGTTGGCAGAAAAATGGGGAAATTGAATTGTGGGAAGCAGATTGTGTTAAGATCGATCCTGCTAACAACAAAGTTCACTGTCGACCAGTTTTCAAGGATGATCCTGAAGCAAGCCAAGAGTTTTCTCTCAAATACGATTACTTGATCGTTGCAGTGGGAGCACAAGTTAACACATTTGGCACTCCTGGTGTACTTGAGAACTGCCATTTTCTTAAGGTGGCTTCATGGTTTTAAGTTGTGAATATTATTCTCTCAGTTTCCTAGTTTAATTCTTCAAAACATTGTATAGGAAGTAGAGGATGCACAAAGGATTCGTAGAGGAGTAATTGATTGCTTTGAAAAAGCTATCCTTCCTGGTCTCACTGAGGAACAAAGAAGAAGAAATCTTCATTTTGTTATTGTGGGAGGAGGTCCTACTGGTGTTGAATTTGCAGCTGAGCTACATGACTTTATTCAAGAAGATATCACCAAAATATACCCTTCAGTTAAAGATCTCGTGAAAATAACACTCATTCAATCTGGAGATCATATTTTGAATTCGTAAGTAAAACACACAATGGTCTTTTTCGCCATTTCTTCAGTCTAGGCTTAGACTTGATTGTGGAGTTTGACAATGTGGTTATTGCAGGTTTGATGAACGTATCAGTTCATTTGCTGAACAAAAGTTCTTGCGAGATGGTATTGATGTTCAGACAGGGATGCGTGTGGTTTCTGTGTCTGATAAAGATATCTCTGTGAAAATCAAATCAAGTGGAGAAGTTGTAAGTGTTCCTCATGGATTGATAGTGTGGTCCACTGGAGTTGGAACCCGTCCAGTTATCAGTGACCTCATGGAGCAAGTTGACCAAGGAGGCAGACGTGCGTTGGCTACCAACGAGTGGTTACTCGTGAAAGGATGTGAGAATGTTTTTGCAGTTGGTGATTGTGCTTCCATAGCTCAACGCAAAATCATGGTATGTGAACAAATTGGACTGTTGTTGTTTTCTTTTTTTCTCTCATATGCATACTGAATCTTGATAGATTCTGTGATTACTTTAGGGGGACATTGCAAACATATTCAAAGCTGCAGATGTGGACAACTCAGGAACCTTGACCATGGAAGAATTACAAGACGTGGTTGATGATATCCTTGTGAGGTACCCGCAGGTGGATCTCTATTTGAAAAGCAAGCATATGAGGAATATTACAGATCTGCTGGCAGATTCAGAAGGAAATGCAAGGAAAGAAGTAGACATTGAGGCATTCAAATCGGCTCTCTCGGGAGTTGACTCACAGATGAAGACCCTGCCTGCAACTGCTCAGGTACTTGGTTGGCTTTAATTGTGGGTTTCTATGAGGAACTCAGGCTCAATGGTCTACTTGTTTGTTTCTATAGGTTGCTGCACAGCAAGGTTCTTATCTTGCAAAATGTTTCAACACGATGGAGCATTGTAAAGAGCATCCTGAAGGTCCTAAGCGCTTCAGAACTGGCGGGCATCACCAGTTCCGGCCCTTCCAGTATGCCAAAATCTTAAAAACTCAGGACCTTGCATCTTCATAAACTTCCTCAACTAAAGAAATGGAACCTTTTTCCCTGATGACAGGTACAAGCACTTTGGACAATTTGCTCCATTGGGAGGGGACCAAGCAGCTGCGGAGCTACCCGGAGACTGGGTTTCGGCTGGAAGAAGCACCCAGTGGCTCTGGTATTCAGTTTACGCCAGGTAAATGCTGAGAAGTGAGAAGTTCTATTATTCATAATAGTAGGTGTTGAATTTTAAGGGTGAAAAAGATAAAACACAATGATGTGATGAAAATGCAGCAAGCAAGTTAGCTGGCGAACAAGGGCTCTGGTGGTGTCGGACTGGACAAGGAGGTACATATTTGGGAGGGATTCAAGCCGTATCTGAGCCAATACTGCATTTTCTAATGTGTATGTGAGATTGTCGTTAAGGAAAAAGTGAAAACAAAGATTCAGTCTCTCTTTTGTTGTTTGTTTTTTTGTGTAAATCCCACAAATCTATCGTCTCCTTGTGATTATTTATAACCTTCGTGTTTGTGAGTAACAATGCAGAAACCTTTTTGAGATAACAAAAAACTCGCAATCTTAAATGTGTGTATTTAGACATCAAACATCCCATCAAAGATGCAGAAACATGCAAAAAAAAAAACATATCGAAACAACATTTTCACAATCAAGTCACCACAACAAGTGTTGTGGTTTTTTACTCAAATTGACAACTGATCTCTTTCATTCTTCAAATCTCAGAAGCTGGCAAAACGCGAAACTACGATCCTTGCTTTGTAATTCCGCAACTCTTTTAGCAGCACCTGAATCACGAGGACTCTCTCCTACACGACGAAGCGTTCTGATCTTAGGCAGCTCCTTGCCTATAGGAGTCTCATCATCATTCACACCACTGCTATACAGATCCAGTTCACTTGGAATCTCCCATCTCTTCTTCACTCTCCCTTCGCTCTTGTTATTCTCATCAGAAGCTCTTCTCTTCTCCGACCTGTGATTCTCTTTCTCTTCATTCCTGGGCAACGACCGTTTCCTTACATCTTTCTCTCCAGTCTGCGTTTTGTTCATTAGACTGTATCTGCTAGCCACAACTCTTCCTGGCTTCAATGGTTTCCTTAAAGAATCATTCTTTTCCTCGTCTTTGAAAAGCCTCTTAGGCTGGATTGATGAGATAACACCTTCTTCTTTCTTCACAGCTCTCTTTATCCCCACCGTTGTAGCTGCTTGCTTCTGAGCCGCCGTGTTCTTCGCTTTGCGAGATCTCGGGCTCAGACTTAAACTCGTTCGTCCTCTAGCTTTTGTCGTCACTTTGTTTTCCTCAATACCAGGAAGCTTAAAGAAACAAGACTTGCGTCGATTCTGAGCTGATTGAAGAGGAGTCACCGTTTCGGATTTCTTCGCAGAATTGAATATCTCCGCTGGTCCCAGACTAACGCCTCTACGAATGGTTTTTGATTTGGTTCCAGGCAAAGACGAATCATCGAATTTGACTGAGTGTTGTTTCTGAGATTCCATGAACTTCGCCGGAACGATTCTTCCTCGTATAGCAATACTTCTTGCGGTTTGTTCAGCTTTCTCTAATCGGAGCGATTCTAATCTCGACGATAATCGTCCGATCTCCTTCTCTACCTCTTCGATCTCAGCATCAATATCCCGTTCATCACGCTTTTTAATCCGATCTGCTCCGGATTTGGTCTTCCCGGTTTTAGATTTTGCTGACGGAGCTTCCTGATTATTACCGGAGTGAAGCGGATCGGTGATCGAGACTGAGGATTGGAGCGAAGACGAAACCGACATTGGAATCTGATTCTCCTTGCTACAATTGGAATCAAATGATAGGTTGATGAAATCGGGAGGGAGGTTAGACCAAGAAGCTTCCATGGCGGAAGTAATCTGGGAATCTCCATCGTCGAAGGCAGCGTTGTTCCAGATCTGAACCTTGGGAGCGTTAAGCGTTTCTGTGGTTTCGATCGAAGTCATTTTCGAATAAGAGAGTAAAATTTGTGAATGAATCGGAGTTCTGAGGAGGAGGAAGAAGAGAAGGAGAAGTGAGTATTTCTTGATGATTATTTGACCGTTGGAAGAGAAGAAGACGTTACTCCATTGGGGAGCGTCGTCAGATCTGGACCGTTGGATGAAGCAGATACGCTCCGATTTCTTTTAAAGCGAAGTTACGCACATACATGGGCCATAGCCCAACACAGCCCAAGAGTTTCGATTGTATTTGGGCCTCATATATTAATCCAAGATTAAAAAAAAACAATTATTGGCATAGACCTAACTCAATAATGACGGCCATAAAGAAATAATAACATTATGGACGGACTGACTTGTCCGGTCCCATTTGGATAACGATGTTTTGGAATCTTTTGGGTTTATTTCAATTAAGAATCGCATTTCACTGTGGATAAAGTTGAATTAGTGGTAATCGCAATCAAGATTCCAGGAAAAACAAAGTTGATAAGCGAACGATGTTTTAGATTATACAAAATGAACAGAGTTCTTCTCATGATCGAAACGCTTGTTTTGATCCTTTTAAACATTCTAATATTCACACAGATGTAACCAAACTATATACAATTATCATCTGGAAAATCTGACTCAGCTGATCCATAAGCGAGTCACTATCATCTTAAGATGGAGTAAGGTTAAAATTATTAGCCTTGGCCCCAGCAGTTGAGGTACATGACTTGGCGGAGGGATTCATCGGAAGTAGAAGAGGAGGTACGTCGTCTTTCTTCAGAGGGGATACCATCGCCGGCTAGATCTGCGGCGGCGAGAGGGCGGAGATCGGAGGAAAGTCTTCGTTGGAGACGGTGAGCAGAGCTAAGGCCAGTTTTTAACTTGACGCCGTGATCAGCGTTTCCTTGAACAGCTACGAACGATGCTGCCATCCAAACTTTGTTCAGATAATTCATGGTTTTAGTAATTTTATTTAGATCTTCGAAACTGGAAGCTTGAGAAGTTTTGTAAAATTAGAAGGATTAGCAGATTTTGTAGGAAGATAAAGAAGAGGTAGGGTGGGTACTTATAGCCAGACTGAGGGTAAATTAGTAAATTCGGAAAGAACTAATATAGCGACACCGTGTAATGGATCAGTGGGATCCAGGTTTTGTAAAGCGAGACGAGATATTGAGATTCTTGTAAATCTCGAGAGAAATTGAATCGGCTAGTAAGTAAGGTACAAGTGGCGAGCTTAGAGGGTCCTATCCTCAAGATGAGTCACCTCTTCTTCAATTATCGGACTCCCCTATGTGGGGGCCACCATTTTAATTTTAATTTGGTTTATTGAGTTAAATGTAAATTTGTCTCTTATATGTTTTGTTTTATAGCAAGTGAAACGATAGGTCGGCCAAAGGCCCAAAACAAAACTTAAAACTAGAAATTTGGATACATTATGGGTGGGGGTGCCTAGAGATTAGAGTAGAGTCCCACGAGTTTTTGGTGACGTGGAAGCCGGTTATTGGGTCTTCACGTGACCTTTCACGTGTTAGCACTATCCATCAATGTGTCTTGTCCCTTTGCTTCCCGTTAACTTTAGTGAGTTTTTAACTATTTCTTGCTAAGTAAGAGTACCTCCGCTCTGAAGGAGTTATTAGCTAGGATTCTTAATTAAAAACAAAAAATTAAAAAGCAAAAAAACAAAAAAAATAAATTAAAAAGCCAAATTACACTAAAAACCCATCTTTATTAGAGAGATTTTAGAAATGTTAAGAACCCCATCTGTGTTCTAGGTAGTCGAAACTCCTATGGCGAAATCTTACTCGGATCTCCTAATAGTCATAGCCCTCTTCCTTCTCTCCTTCTGTTTAACTTCAAAATTTGTCACCGTCTTCATCGATGAATCTCCGATTTAGCTGCACCCCCAGAGCTTGACGCTGAGTTTTAACAAAAAAGTGTTGTAAACAACACAATCAATGAAAATCAAATTATTAGAGGTTCTAACCATTGGAGGAGATAAAACTTAAGAACTCCTATTCAAGTTCTTAAGTTTGATAAAAGCAAAATTTAGACTTAAAAAATTATTAAAAACCCTTCGTGGCTTCTAACCATTGGAGATGGTATAATGCTCTCTAGATAATGGTTTACTATAAAGCATTACAATCGGGTGAGGTAAGTAAGAGGATGATAAAGTGGATTTAGAGCAAAGGCAAATCATATACACCATTTTGGCATATTATACCAGCAAATCCTTACAAGAGAAGAAGCTCCTTTAGCATGGCCAATGAGTACACGTATAAGGTATGCCTATGGCTCTGTTCTCGAGTCTCAACGTTCATTTCAATTCTTATTGTGAGATTTATTAATCGTTGATAACTAGATCTTATTGTCTTCTTACCAAGGAAATATTTGATTTTGGGTTTGTGTGAGAGTCTGCTATCTTCGTCTAATACAGAACTGTTGTGATCCTACTTCTTTATGCAACTCTCTTCCAATATTGGGAGCCTCCTTTGTTAATCTTGATTTATATCAAGAACCTGCGTAACATATGTGACTCCAGATATGTTCTTCTTCTGTGATTCTGATTTGAAGATCAATTAGTTGATTAGTGATGTGAATCTCACGATAATAGGAGTTACCTTTGTATGGATGTGGGGTCATTCACATGTTCTGGTAGTTAAAGCCAAGTCTCCTTCTTTTACTTCTAAAGTTCTAACTTTTAAGCATGTCATCACATTTTCATATTCTCTTTCCCATAAATTTTCTACTGTCCAACTATCTTATAAGATCTTTATTAAAAAAATTACTATCTTATAGGATCATATCTTCTTGCATTTGAAAGTTTTGAACCACTTCTACTTTTAATTTTCCCGTTTACATGTCAAATCTGAATCAGATAATACTATAATCTATGCCTATGAAATGTATGGACTATATCTCAATGTCTGATCTTGATATTTTTGGCGCTCTAGCTAGTCAAGTCACCTTTATCAGGAGAGGGGAAAGGAAATGCATGATCAGATCATAGCTGAAGCGAAAGAACTCAAAAAAGTTTTGTATGAGCAAAAGGAAAATAACATCGAGACCAACAAGGCTAATAAGTATGGAGTAAAGTGGCACATTCCTCTGACTTCACTTGCTTTTTAGGGGATTTAAAACTTGTGTGGATTTGATGTCTCTTGCTGCTTTGCTTAGCTAACCAAAAAGAAGTTGACAAACAATAAGCACTACTGAAAAGCAATTGCAGAGCTAATCACACGTGAAGTTCCCAACATTGAGAAGAAAAGACCGAAAAAAAGATGCTGAAGTGATGGTTATCAAGAACGAGGCAGATTTTCTTGAAACTCGAGACAAATCCTCCACCACATATGATGCCACTTCCTCCATCAAAAGATTCCAGGAACAACGGGAAGGATACTAAAGGTGAAAAAGATGTCAAGGAACAACGCTTAGCACTTAGATGGGGACAAAACCAAAGATGGAGTTGCTGAAACAGTGGAACCTGAAGCTTCGTAGCATGTAGTATTATATTTCTTGGGTTTTGAGATGGGGAAATATAAAGAGATACTCTGAAGATTCTGCTATAATTTCAATGCTCTCTTTGAAGTTAGTGTACAGAACATTCATGATTCATATGATATATTATTATGACAATGCAATGTCCCACAAATACAATAAAAAGAGAAAGTGACAAATAATTCATATGATATCTATTATGTGATGTCCCATAATAGAAAAAGAAAGTGCCAAGAATCATATAGAAAATAAAGACATGACACCACCAAATACTAATCCTAGCTCTATCTCCCCTTTGGAGATGGCTACAGTGACTCCTAACACACTCACCGACACATCACACACAAATCCACACAAGGAGGAAGAGGAGAGAACGCAGGAGCCGTTGGATTAGGATGTTCTTTCTTACAATTTCCATCCTACGGCCAGCATTCACTCTCTATTTCTCTCTTCAAAAAAAAAACCACACAAGTAGTAATTAAGAAGAAAATTAGTCTTCAATTATGTAGAAGAGTTGGTTTAGAGGACTGGGGAGAAGTTGAGGCGGGAACTGTAAGTTGCTTTAGGAGCCCAGTTTCTTGGTACGACGTCGGTGGCGGAGAGTGTTCTACCGGCGGACAAAGTGGTGATCTTGACGGAGAATGGTCCCTTGAGGGGTCCTCCGACGATGCACCAGTTAGCTCCCCATACATGCTTCATTTCTAACCATTCACTCGCTCCGGCCTGCACCAAACAAAACCCATCAGTCTTTGCACTTGAGTCTGTTTTTATTGTTACTTTTTAGAAGACTTGGAGTGGAATGGAGTGGAGTGGTGTGCCTTTCTAGCTACTTGGTCAATAAAGATTTATAGATATGTTCACTCCACTAAGATTTTTCTCTTTTTCATTTAATGTTATTATAAAGTAAGACTTTTGAAGTGGAAGTGACTCAGTAAGTGACTTTATGGTAAGAAAAAGGGAAATTAAAGAAGTGAGTGCATGAGTTTGGTTATTAAGAAAAAAAGATAGTTACTTGGCGAATGTGCATAGAGCCAATGTCGCCTTCTCCGTCTTCAAACTCAACCAGAAGAGATAGCCAAAAATCAGTTGATCCTTCGTTTACATGGAACGCTATGTTCTTCCCTCTATATTTGCATGCCGTCCTTTTATTTGCAAAATAACAGAAAAATATATCAGTGAGATCAAGTGGTCAACGGTCAAAAATGGTTGGGACCATAGAAAACGAGATCGCCGTTAAAGTTCCCTCTTTTGTTTAGTCCATTCACACCAATTACAAAAAAACTAATCTGTTTAGCTTCTTACCATTTATTACTACAAAACTATAATATAATATTTTATATGCTCGTGCACTGTCACGAGTTAGTTATATTGAAAGAGAATAAACATGAATTAATAATAGGAATAATATTATATATACGAACCGGCGATAGATAACGGGGATGAGGCCACGGTTGCGGAGGGGACCGGCCTCACCGGAGATAGCCAAACGGCCGAAGACGGAGCCACTAAGGTCGAAGTGAGTGTTGGTTTTAGAGCAGCCGGGACACTCGTCGGTGATGATAACGGTGACGGCTCTCCGGGAGCAAATACTCTTGTCCAAGCACCGAACCTTGTAACAAGCGCCGCAACCTTCACCGTTTTTAAATAGAATAGGATTCACCGCACCAACCCTCGCATGGAACGGCTTAACATCCACCAACGTACCGTAACCACACGCTCCTCCTACATTTTTTACGAAATTCCGGTATATAAGTATATAAATTAAACAGAGAGTGTATAGTTTTTAATTATCACTAGAGTGAGAGTTTGAAGTTTAATTATGTGTTGGAATTACCGTCGCTGCCGTCGCCGTTGGGGCTTCCGTACCAAGTAGCAACTGCGGGAAGCCAACGAGCATTTGACACGTGGCGATTGGTAGTTGCTAAAACGGATGAGCCAGTCAGGAGCTGCAGGACAATGCAGAGTGTGGCTACGATGACTAGAGGGAGCTGCATTTTCTGCCGGAGTCGCTTTTCCGAGCAAAATCTGAGCCGGAAAAGGTGAAGAAGTTAGTTTGCCGACAGTGAGAGAGTGAGTGTGAGTTATGTGCAATTGATATGTCAGTTTTGTTATTATATAGACAAAATATTAAAAAAAAAAAAAAAAAAAAAGAGAAAGGAAACTGCTTTCTGTGGTTTCTGTTTTTGTTTAAAGTTTTGCCGGTTTAGTCCCTTTGCCATTGTTGTTATTTACGGTAAGATGCCACTCGAAATGGGACCCACCGACAGTTAAGGCGTCGATTTCGCTCGATCCAGCGTGTCATTGTCAGGGGACCTAAAGGGTTGTTTTGGTAATTTTACGAGATTCGACCGTTGAAATTACCCGCAGATTCTGTGGAGGAGAAGAGGAATCCGTTAAACCCGAATACCCCGACAATCCCTCGATTTCTCTCTAGTCTCTATCTTTTAATTTCTATAATTTTTTTTCCATAGTGATATGTTTTGGATTTTTTTTGTCATTTATGGATATCAATTTTTATTTTATTTTTGTCGTCAAGTTATGGATATCTATTTAGATTTTGTAAAAAGAGAACAAATATGTTTCAATATATTTTTAAGTGTTTATACTTTATAGCATAGTGTAGTAGTTGAATTCAAGAATGAATAACCTAAATTCTCTCGATTTCATAAAGCGAATCGTTTAAGATTTTTTTTTTTATCAAACATTTATATTGAAAATGTAAAATGATACATAATATAAAATAGATTATTCTAAGATAGCACTAATATAAAACGGATGGATTATAATTTAGACAAATGTAATTTTAGTGGCCAATCTCGTGCGCACAACGCATAATTCATTTCATTATATATATAGATTATATGTTAAAGTATAATATTGGTAACGGTTTCGCGCTACTTCGTATGCTGTAACGAACAACCACCTTTAGCTTACTAATGACATGGTTGGTATTTTCTTTTGTTATTATTAACTTTGGTGGGGCAATATATAATAACGATCAGGCCCTTATTTAAAAAGTGGATCCACGATTTGGTTGTTTTGTCACAAGAGCACATGACTATACTTTCTACTTTGTATTATACAATCCTACATTTATGTAACGTTACTTTCTTAAAGCAGTGGACAAACAATATATATAACAGAGATATTTCCAGCGTCAATTACGGTTGGTTTTATTTTTTTAAAATGATTATATAGAGGGACATAGTGGTATTTAAAGCGTAGTGCCAAAAATCTATAAATAGACATGACTAATTTGTTTGGTGTATGCTCTCAAATAATGCTTGCAAAATTTTCACTTCAAGATTTCACATTGTCTTTTAATAAACAAAATGCAATAATTGGATACAACAGGAAAAAATTGGACACGGTTACTACCCTATTAATGTTCCATATTCTTGGGTTCGTACTAACAATTGATTTAAGAATAATTGGACGATAATATATAATGTGTGAAAGAGTGGTGTAGTGAATGGTGGTAAAGTCAAAATGTATAATAGAGAATGACAACTTATTCACACGACATAAATGAATAATTAATTAGTTGAGTTTAAAAATTCGAATCTTATAAAGTTATAATCCAGTTCACACCCGAACTAGATCATTATTCTTCCCACCAAACCATCTCTCCCTTCGTCCCATTAAGGCATTTACACATTTCAGATTTTGACTTTATACAATTTCCCATTTACATATTATAGACTTTTTAACTTTTCAAAATTATTCTTTTATATATTAAAAAAAACTTTCAAAATTATAAACTAAATTAATGTAGCAGAAATTATCAGCTAGCCAGCTACAAAAGGACTTTTATTCATCATTTTCGATTCTTTCAAACAATAGCTTCCTTATATATATATATATATTATAACTTTTTGCTTCCGTCTCATTTCAAACAATAGCTTCCTTATATATATATATTATAACTTTTTGCTTCCGTCTCATTTCTAAAGTTTTATTTTTAATGGAAACTTTCCTGCTCTTTATTCATGGGCTTCTATCCCTTTTGTATAGGCCTATCTTAATTGTTTCTTCTATTAATTAATGAAAGCCCAATATACGTAACCTAAACTGAAAGCCCACTTGGTTAATGATTTGACTTGAGCTTGAGTCAACAAAAGTTAACTAACACAAGGTTACGTGTGTTGGTAATTAAAGTTAGGGGTTAAATGAAAAATAAGGAGTCGAATTGAAAAATGAGGAATGATTATCTCATTTAATATTTTGATTAAACTAAATATGTTGAAGTTTATCCAATCTAGAGAGACTCATCGGGACAGGGGTACATCTTTTTCAGAAAATTCGAATCTCCACACCTATAATAAAAACTCAAGCGTAGATCTCCACCGTTCATTAGTTCCCCATCTAAAATCCAACGGTTAAAAGTTTGATGTAACACCTCCTTCCGTGAATAATAAATACACGAAAAATTAGTTTTTCACGACAGGACAAAGCTTTCTTCAATTTCGGTTAGTTTACATCTTTTCTTCTTTCTTCTTTTAACAAACTATCGCTCTGAAGAAAAATTTCTCGTCGTTTCTTCTCCGTTCTCCGACAATTCGGATTCATCAGAGAGAGATTTTGTTCGCGAGTTCCGCGTGGAAGACATGGAAATGTTGGCGATGGACTCGCGTTCTTCTCTCCATCTTCATCGTTCCATGGCTCGTGTTGACCTTATTTCTGGTGTACGAATGAAACGATTCCCCACAAGTAGTCCTGTTCCGAGTACGGCTCGAATATGTGGAAGCAGATTCTGTTGATTTGACTCTTCTTCTCCCCATTTGTTTTTTTCCTTGCATCTGAATTTCGAGATCCAATCCAAGCTGTGGTCATATTCGTAGCGTTTTTATCTAGTCTTTTGCTTAAGTCGCTGGTGAAGTAAGTGTCTGGGCATTTGTTAGTTCGGATTTCGAAGTTTGTGTGTTTTTGAATGTTATAGTGGAATTGTGACTTCTTAGGGTTTGTTTCAACTTTGAAACTCTTAGGGTTTGTTTTGTGCGTAGGAGAATTGTGGATTTGGGGGTTTTCTTTTGTTGTGAAGTTGTGTTGCATCTGCTGAGTCTCTGAATGGCTGAGATGAATGAATTAGGGTTACCAAAGACTGCTATTAGTTTGAAAGAGCAATTAGCTAGAACTACTCTGAAGAATTTGAGGTTACAAGGGCACACGTTTGTTGAGCTACGTGAAGATGGAAAACGGTTTGTATTCTTCTGCACTTTGTGTCTTGCTCCTTGCTACAGCGAACCAATTTTGCTTGGACACTTGAACGGAAACCTCCATAGGGAGAGATTGGGCTGTGCTAGGATGACTCTTCTTGGAAAGAATCCTTGGCCTTTCAGTGATGGTGTCCTTTTCTTTGATAGTTCTACTGGTGAAGAGGAAGAGAAAACTCTAATTTCTGGTGGTGAAGGGGTTCCCGATCCTTTGGAACATTTCGGTGATGATCAAAGATATGCTATTGTCAAGTATGATAACAACAGAACAAGTGGATCATATGGAGATAGCCAACCTGCTGCAGTTACTGATGATGAACCTAGTCACTGTGCAAATAATCTGGTGATTCCTGGTGTGCTGATCAAGGAGAGAACTCTTGATGTGGACGCAAGGTTCATTGGATTTGGCCGTATAGCTGCCAGGTTGTTTGAAACTAAAAGACGCACAACTGGGATTGATAAACTATGGTGTGAGTGGTTAGGAGAGGAGGATCCTTCAGATGAGGAGAAGGGTATTGTCCCAGATCACGACTTTGCTATTGTCACTTTCTCCTACTTCTACAATTTGGGTAGGCTGGGTTTGCTCGATGATCCGAGCCGTCTTCTTACATCTAGTCAGTCAGCAGAATCAGGGAACTGTGAGGACAACAGCAGGAAGAGAAAGCAGTCTTTTTCGGATCCAGAGGACACCAGTGAATCTCTGTGTAATCAGTATGACTCTTGTGAGGAGGTTTCTTCAGGTCGTAATTCAAACTCTTCAAGAGATCTAATAGCCGATTATGATGATAATCTCTTGAGCAATAGAGTCGTGAAGAACAAAGCGGTAAGACGGGAGCTGAGGAGGCAACAGCGGATATTTTCTGAAAGAATATGCGAAGTCTGTAAGCAAAAGATGCTTCCAGGGAAAGATGCGGCAGCTATACTAAACCTGAAGACAGGAAACCTTGTGTGCGGTAGCAGAAACCGCCTGGGGGCGTTTCACCTATTTCATGTGTCTTGTGTGGTACATTGGTTTCTCTTCTGTGAGAGTGAAATACTTGAGTGCAAGATGGTAAGTGGAAAAGGAAAAAAGAGATGCACAAAGCAGAGTAGTAGGAAGTTGAATGAGTTGGTAAACGATGTGAGCTGGCAAATATTTTCGGTCTTCTGTCCAGAATGTCAAGGCACTGGCATAAACATTGAAGGAGGTTTGATTGAGAGAGACACGTTTCCGCTTTCTCAGGTATGTGTGTGACTAAACGAGCAGAGTTTTTCTTTAACGGGTCTGAGTCTAACGTTATTATGTATATGCGATGTGGTAGACATGGAAGTTCCAGGTGAAAGTGAGTGAAGGTAGAAAAGCATGGGTGAAAAATCCGGAGAAGTTGAAGAATTGCTCAACAGGTTTTCATTTTCCACAGCAGCCTGATGAGTCAGGTCAGATTCAGGCTCAGGTAATATTATTGCACCACAAGTTCCAATTTTTATTGTCTTGTAATAACTTGGTGGTAAATGGAAAGATCAAATGTGGGTGGTGCAGGTGGAGAGAGTGCAGCACATGAAACTGGTTCGTTTCTACCGAGTGGAATTGTAATATAGGAAAACAACTCATTATCTGTGTCGTGTAAATAAGGGCTTTGTCTCGCATTTTACAGTTCCTCTGTAAATTTACATTTGCTTTGTTACTATCTGATTACTTTTGAGGTCCAATTTACTCTCTTGTTTTTTTTTTTTTTGGTTTTCTTGTGTGGAAGTTTAGTTGGACGTGAATAAAAATTCGAACCTTTTAAAAACCTGTATAGGCAAACAAATGATTATTTCCGAAGTTAGAGAAATTGGATCCATAACTCATCTCAGACTGCTTACTGCTCTATGCTTTAAATGAAACAGCTCACTTCAATTCAAGCAACTCGCTTTGCCATTTTCTTTACAACATTTTTAATGTATAAGAAAGACTCGTACCAACAAAAACTATTTAGTATTTTATCAAATTAATGTTTATACTTTTTCCATCTAACAGTCTTTAATTGCCGTTATCAATCAAATCAAATATATGGCCCTATTTGATTTATAATATTAATTGTTTTTTTTTCAAACGATTGTTATCCGACATAAGCAACACCATTTGCGTCGCATTCTAATGCCACTATCACCTTTTCGGTCCACAAAATGTATTGAGTTGAAGATAAGCCTTCTTTTTATCCCATGCTCTCCTCTTCTCAAATCATCACATAATATTATCTCGAATATAAAAGAAGCCAATTGGTGTCGTTTCTTTATTTGGACTTTAATTTATTATGTGCTCATTATACAATCTCAAGATTCAAGATTCTTTCACGTATACACACCGTTATTATATAAATATGCATACTCATTCCAATTGGTATATATATACATATATATATATATGCTTATAATTAGAAGAGAAGTAGACACATAAACATGAAGCAAAGCAAAAACAAGTAGACTCTGCTTAGTGACTCCTCCACCTGCATTTCCCGCCGCCTCAACCGGAGACTCGTGTCACGGTACGGAGCCATGTTGCTCGAAGACCCTCCAAATAGTCTCCGGTACACCATTTCGCATACCACACCCATGACCGGATCAGGCATTCTATACATGTACCGTTGACTCTCCCCTTCTCCTAAACGTTGACCAGTTCCTCTTAAGTCATAACCTGGACCGAGTGGTCTGTTTGGTACGATAGAACCGGACTGTGGAGTTTTCTTTCCTCGGCCGTAGATCGGGACAAGCGTAGCTTCGGAGATATCGGATTTGCAAACCGGACATTTTGGGGATTCTTTCTTGTTATCGTATTGATCTATGGGTTGTCTTAAATTGTTGGATGAATAAGTCCACTTGTAAATGCAGGGCCAACAAAACAAATGACCACATAAAGTCACGACCGGGTCTCGAACCTGATCTAAGCATATGTTGCAGTTGAATTCTCCTCCAGAATCACCCAATGTTGTGTCGTCCTCCTGCATCTCTATCTCCATTTTTTTCTGAAACACACAAGAAAAAAAACTTAACAGGATTGTATATATATACTACCAATCATGATCGATCTTGTTTCAAAACTTATCCAGAAAAAGGAAACAATAATTTTTGGAAAGAACAAAAAAAAGAAGAAGAAGATTATAAGAAACTTTAACAAAAGTTTTTTTTTTTTTTTAAGAAGAAGATTATGAAGACTTGACCTAATCACTTTGCTTTGTTTTCACTTAATCCCAAAGCACGCTATTATTTCATACTGTATATCTTTTTTTAAGAAAACAACCTTATATAATAATTAAAGAAACGGAGTAGTTGATTAAACAAAGAAGGGACATATAACAACAATTAATCAAATCACATCAGAAGGAGTAGATTCGTATGATCTAAAACTGACAAAGTATAATCGAAAAGAATCATCATATTTATGCCTAGTCACTCTAAAACGGTGCAGATCTACTGATTTTATGCCTTTATGTATAAACCTACAAACAAAACAACATAATATATATAAAGAGAAACTTAGAAAGAGACTTACTCTTTAGAAAGATTGTAAGCACCGATGGATCTCTTCTGTCTTTAAGCTTTTGGAGAGATGTGTTGCTCTATGCGACAATGGCCGAAGAACAGAGAGAATGAATCTTTGGGGTAAGAATATTAGATCGAGGGTGGTGCAGAAGCAGGAGACCTTATTATACACAATTATTATTTTTATATTATAAGGTGCAAAATTTAAAATAAGTAGATAAAGTAACAAAACGCCATTCTTCTTTTTCTGAGTATTTTTTTCTTTTTTTTCAACTTCCTATAAGCCTTTTTTTTCTTTTTCTGAGTATTTTATTTTATGAAAAGGTCAGCATCGGATCAGGATCATCTTACAAAAAAGGTAAGCAAGATAATATAAACCATATTTATTCACAATTGAAAATATTTATAGAACAATAATTATTCAGTTTGAATAAAACCATATTTATCCACAATTGATAATATTTATAGAACAATAATTATTCATTTTGAATAAAACCATATTTATTCACAATTGGTAATATTTATATAACAATAATTATTCAGGTTGAATAAAACAATGTTGACAAAAATGTCACTAGAAATTGGAAATGCCCCATCATATTTATGGGAAAAAAATAAAATAAAACAAAAATTAAAAAATGCAACATTCCCCGTTAACTGTATCCCTATATCATATTCATGAGATAAGAATTTGGCTAAAAAAAAAAAGATAAGAAGTTGGCGGCTTCTGTTTCTGCCAACATCCCCGATAGATACTCCCCCAAGTTTGATGACGTGGCACTCCATGGCTGCACCGTTAGTCCATTATCTTCACCTTTAAAAAGAGAATCCTTAGTAATTTTGAAAAAAAATCGGTGCTTTAGAATTGGTAACTATTAGGTGCTGAGTAAATTAGTCAGTGGCAATTTGGTTAGTAGCTTAATTAAAGTTGGAATGGGAGAATAAATAATAAAGTTTTCATTAAATCCTTAATAATGGCCTTATCAAACCCATCGTTGTATAGTTTATAAACCACAAAGATAATTAGGTTACACGTCACGGCAGCGAAAACCCATTGGTGTTCACCAGACCATATTTAATTTCACATATATTAAACGTAGTAGGGAACCCAAAATTCACTCCTTGAAAATGAAATAATAAAAGACTGTCTTAAATTCATATTTGTTGTGTCTTTTCCATTATTGTCTGAATCTGATGATAGAAACCTAGGTTGTTTAGGCGATTCATAGTCTCCGAATCTGCGGTCAACTACAGTTTTATACTTTAACAAATTAACAAATTATGTATATTATGCATATGATTTTATGCGATTCATAGTCTCCGTATCTGCATATTATGTATGATGTAATATAAATTAACATATTGTAAATTGAATAGTTGATATTTTAAATTTGTATTCTAGGGCTGCTATTATATATTTTAAATCCCTCAGTTACAACGTCATTTGTAATACTCTAAAATAAATTATACTCAGCAAAGCAAGTTAGACAATCATCCAAATTGATCATTGGTTTGGTTGCGTCCGAAATTCACAATATTTCATTACAAACAAATATTTCTCGATGGTAAAAATGTCAACCAATAAAATGAAAACAAAATTCAAAAACACTATACAAAGAGATATTTAAAAAAAAATCGTGATTTTACCCTCATAGGAACAAGATTTCCTAAAACTTTCAAAATAAAATATATTTTTTATCTTCCCTAACATTGTTAATACTTAATATAGACAGCAAGCTGAGATCAAAATGCGTGTTGAACTATACTAAAATCTTTTGGATTTAAGTCAGTAATTTTTGCCTAAGTTTTAGATGATCTAACTCACGGTATAAACTGATAAGACTTAAAGAAGCTAATGGTTTACTTTATCAAATCGATCATTACACATTTACACTTACAAAGTTTGCGGTTTAAAATAGAGTAAAATAAACTTTTTACATAAGGCATATGATTGACAAACAGGTAAAGAAAATACCCTTGGGGTATTTAGGCATCACCCGACCGAGCACCCGTTTATCCCCAACATGATTAATCATGTAATTCAATTACGAAACATTGAAACAATAATAGCAAATTTGGGATACACTATTTTAACGTTTTGCCTAAAAGATAAAAAAAACTATTTTTCAACGTATAAATATTATTATATATATATGTGTGTTCGTGATAATGTTTTCAAATTCTCATATGAAATTATTGGAGCAAGTTGCCTTTACGATCCGAATAACTGAGCCAAGAAATGGGCCGTTCCCAATTTATTATGGATAGTATTAACTAGTGGTAGTTGAACCAAATTAATATATTCATCTCTCTTTCAAATTTTGGTTAATTTGATGGTTCCTCTCAATATATTAAAATAGTAAATAGTTCTTTTGTTTTGGCATGTCACTGATGTTATTGTTACTTCTACTTAATTACCCGGTGTTTCCGCAGCATTTTTCTCTCCTCCTATAACTCTCAAACCTGAAAAAAAAAAACTAAAAAAAAACTAAAAATGTTTAGAAAATAAAATGTGACAAAGAGAAATAAAAAGGAAGAGGAAACATAAGCATGGAGATTTCTCCTCATTGTTTGGTTTCTCTTCTTCCAATTCTCCTTTTGTCTGGATTCGCCTTGTCTCTCCACATCTCTCGTAATTTACAATTACTTAAAAGTATTTTCATTCATGTGTTATAAAAAAAAATGTTTAAATTCTTTTAACAAATTCTGGAATTTCTATATGCAGTTGATGAATTTGTGTCACACCCAACCACAAGCCGAGCTCTTCTTCAGGCAAAGACAAGTAAGAAATCTATCAAAATTCATATATGTGTACCAACCATACGTAGCCGATCATATGTGTTTCTAAAACATGCTCCATTGATAATTATAATTAGCTAATCCTAATAAGCAAGATCCAATGATTTCGTTAACAACATTTTAACAGCGTGCAAAGAAGATTTTGCAAGCAAGAATTACACAATCATAACAAGTAAATGCAAAGGACCAAATTATCCGGCGAAAATATGTTGCTCCGCCTTCAAAGACTTTGCTTGCCCATTCGCGGAAGCTCTTAACGATGAAAAGACAGATTGTGCCTCCACAATGTTCAGTTACATCAATATCTACGGTCGTTATCCTCCCGGAATATTCGCTAACATGTGTAAAGAAGGCAAAGAAGGGCTCGATTGCGCCAATGTCACCGCCGCCGACTCAACTTCTCATGCATCGATCCCTCTTGGCTCCTCTACACACACATTGCTAATAACCCTTTTCATCTTGTTTTGCCTCTTCTAACGACTTATAATATACGTTACGATATGAGTTATCCTCTATATAAATTACATTCCGTTGTTAGTTCCATAGCTGTAAATGTTATATTTTTGTTTACGCTTCACATTAAAATCATTCGTTACACATCATAAAACTAGCATTTCCATAACATGTTTTGTGTGGGTCAAGAACATGTGTTTTTTTGGTCATTAATGGGCTGAGTTAATATTGTCCAAGGCCTTATAGGTGAAGAAATTTTATAACAGGTGAAGAAGATGATGAATATTACGTTTATTGATTCATGTCAGCTTAACTTTTGCAATTACATTGTGTTCTGCTTTTATAGGCAGATTATATGCGCGTAAAAGGATAAGATTTACATATCATATCATCCAGCTGTTTTGCTTTAGCACACGCTTTGAGCTGGCAGGGAATCAAATCTGTTTTGGATCTTTATCACGTAATCCGTACTGCACACAGTCATCTTGTTCTTTCCTTCTCGTTTGTCTTCTTCATAAGATGACCGTTGCAGAAGACTCCGATTCACTGCAGAGTGTTTGATTCAACAAGGGGCCTCTTTATCCGACTTGGCCTATTTTCATCAAAGCCCATTTTCCTTATTTCGAAACTCTCGCGTTTTGCTCCATTCTTTGGCTTGATATTGATTTGTTGAGAAGACTCTGATTGTAGTGGAGGTTTCACTTTGATAGCCCCTCTCAAACTTGGTGTGGGTGGCTCAGCAACACCAAGTTTGAACCGAAGTGTACAAAATGGTGCAAATGGGAGAGACTTTGTGAAGATATCAGCTATTTGATGTCTGGAAGGAATATGTTTCACAACCAGACCTCCCAGTGCAACTCTTTCCCTTATGTAGTGATAATCTCTTTCAAAATGCTTGGTCTGAGAATGGAACGCTGGATTTGCAGTGAGATATATAGCTGAAAGATTATCACAGTACACAATTGGTGTTTCCAGAAGAGGCACTCCAAGCTCTTTTAAGGCTGATGCTATCCAAGTAATCTCTGAAGCAGTTTCTGAGAGTGATCTATACTCTGCCTCCGTTGAACTTTTTGACACAGTAGGTTGTTTCTTACTAGACCAGGAGATCAAGTTATTCCCAAGATAGGTGCAGAATCCTCCAGTTGACCTTCTTGTTTCTGTGCATCCAGAAAAGTCACTATCACTATATGCACTAACAGTGCAGTCCGTATTATTACTGAAGCTTATTCCCATAGTGATAGTGCCTTTGACATATCTCAGAATTCTCTTGAGAAGCTTATAATCTGCAACTGTGGGAGCATGCATTCTCTAGCACACATAGTTCACAGAAAACTGAATATCAGGTCTTGTCAATGTTAAGTACTGAAGTTTACCTGCTAAGCTCCTAAAATATGTTGGATTTTCGAATAATTTATCTTGGCCTGAGACTTTATGCAGTTGAATAGGCAAAGGAGTCGGCATTATGGTGCAGTTATCCATTGCAGCAATTGTGATGATATCTTCTGCATATTTTTGCTGCGAAAGAAACAATCCTCCTGAGTGGAAGTGAGCTTGAATTCCAAGGAAATAATGTAGCTGGCCCAAGACTTTCATTCGAAACTGTTTGTTCAGTTCAGTCAACAGTCTTCTCATAGATTATGAGTCATTTCCTGTTATAGCCATATCATCCACATATAACAGAAGCAAAATAATGTCTTTACCTCTGATGTAGATAAACAAAGATGGATCAGGAATGCTGCAAACAAATCCAAACTCCAGGAAAAAATTGCTAAATTTGTTGAACCATGCCCTCGGAGACTGCTTTAAACCATACAATGATTTGTGTAGATGACACACATAGTCTGGTCTTGCCTTGTCAACAAATCCTGCTGGTTGTTTCATGTACAATGTTTCTGTCAAATCTCCATGTAAAAACGCATTTTTAACATCCATTTGCTTCACTTCCCACTTCATGATTGTTGAGAGATGTAGTACTAACCTTACTGTAGCAGATCGAACAACAGGACTATAAGTTTCTAAATAATCAATACCTTCCTCTTGTTCAAATCCTTGTGCCACTAATCTGGCTTTGAGCTTATCCAACGAACCATCAGCGTTTAACTTAGTTCGAAAAATCCACTTACTGCCTAGAACATTCATATCTGGAGTGTATGGGACTAATGACCACGTTCTTGTTTCAGAACAGTTTTCAATTTCTTCTTCCATTGCATTAGTCTAGCCTGGATCTTTTAATGCTTGAGTCACAGTTTTAGGTTCTGGATATTTCACTCTGTTAGCTAGCAAAGCATACCTAGGATTTGGTTTAATGATTCCAGCCTTAGCCCTTGTAATCATTGAATGTGAAGAGGTCGCTGTTGTAGTTGTTGTGGTGATGTCTTGCTCATGAGATGAAGGAGACGAGCTGTTGCCAATAGGATCAAGATCTAGGCTTGCCGTACACTCAGAACTCTCTCCTTCATCTATGACTGACATTTCACTGCTTGAGACTATTTCAGCTTGACTTGGAGAACTTTCTGATGACTGAGTAGCTTGCAAGGACTGTTCACTGTTGAATGATATTGTTGCAGGTTGATCTTGCACTGTGATATTGAGAAAATGATTTACCAGAACTGCAGGCTGCTCTTCTATTATATCAGACTGTATTGAATTAGAATGCATATCATGAGGAGCCATCTGTACAGAGATTTGTTTCTGCCATGCACTGATAAGTGTTGTAAGAGTATGAGCTGGTTGATTATGATATATGTCACCAAATGGGAAGTGTGATTCATCAAATACAACATGCCTGCTGATATACACACGCCCTGTTGGAGGATACAAACATTTATACCCTTTATACTTGTCATTGTATCCAAGGAACACACACCTGAGAGACTTGGGATCAAACTTGTTTTCAGCATAATCTCTCAGTGTTGGGAAACAAGCACAACCAAAAACTCTCAGCGCTGAATAATCTGGTTTGTTACCATGGAGAACTTCATAAGGACTCTTCTGATCTTCTGTTACTAATGAAGGCAAGAGATTTATCAGAAAATTTGCTGTAGCAAACGACTCAATCCAAATTTTTTGTGGTGACTTGCTTTGAAACAGCAGAGACATTCCCAGTTCTGTAACATATCTATGCTTTCTTTCTGCTAAGCCATTTTGCTGAGGTGTGTGAGGACACGAGATGTAATGTTTAATACCACAGTCTTGCAGATGCATCATAAATTTTTTACTCATAAATTCACCACCCCCATCTGATTGAAAAATTCCAATTTTAGTGTTGAATTGATTTTCAACCAGTTTCTGATACATAACAAATGTAGAAAAGAAATCTGATTTCATCTTTAGAGGATACAACCAACTGAATCTGGAGTAGTTATCAATAAAGATTACATAGAAACGAAATCCTTGAGGAGATAAAACTGGTGCCGGACCCCACAAATCACAGTGAATCCTTTCCAAAGGTTTTGATGCAGAAAAACGTGAAGCAGAAAAAAAGGTAAACTACTCTTGCCTAGGTGACATGCTTCACACGAGTTGAAGCTTATTTATGCAAATAGCTTTATTTTGACTTAATGTATGGAGGATTTTATCATTAGGATGTCCCAGCCTCCTATGCCACACTTCAGAACTTGCGGACGCTTGTCTTGAAGAATAGAAGACTTTGAACTTTGAATCCCCCAACACATACATTCCCTTATTGTTTCTTCCCAAAGTCAGGAGCTTCTTTGTTACCTTGTCCTTAACACGAACCTCATCAGAATCAAATTTAAAGGAACATGGATAATCTGTGGTGAGCTTAGACACAGATAACAAAGACTTAGCAATATCAGGGCACACTAACACATCATTTAAAGGCAAAGTACCTGATGTAGATGGAAGACTAGCAGAACCCACATGAGTTATTGGCAAGAAATTACCATCACCAATCAGCACTGTATTTGTTCCATGATAAGGCTGAGACTGTTGAAGCCTTTGAGTGTTGTTGGTGATATGAGCAGTTGCTCCAGAATCAGGGTACCATTCATTTCCAGACTCAGTAACCTCCGTAATATGCATAGCAGCAGGAAGATCTTCACTTTGGTAACTATTATCAAAACGATGCCAACACTTCAGAGCATGATGACCCATTTTTCCACAGATTTGACACATTGGTCTATCATCATTGCTGTGGAAACCTTTTGACCCATTTGAAGAAGATATCTGTTGATGAAAACCTCTTCCACGAGTTGAGAAGGCTCCTCTTCCACGATTTCCTCTACCGTATAAGTTTCCTCGACCTCTGTTGTTGGAGTTGTAACTTGAATAGTCAGAGGCTCTTGTCACGTTGAAAGCTAAATGAGGAGACACTGTAAAACCTGTCTCATATCCTTGGAGCCTGTTGTCAAAGTTTGTAAGCTTAGGGACCACGTCTTCAAAGGTTGGACTTGGTGATGTATCCATCAAACTTTCAATACTGGTCTTGATAGGTTCATATTCTCTACCCAGACCATGAAGAGCAGCAAAGATTTTCATCTTTTCTAACACAGGATTTCCAATAGATGAAAGCTGGTCACAAACATCTTTTATTTCTTTTAGATACAAAGTCATAGCTTTATCACCTTTAGACACAGTTTGCAGCTTCCTTTGTAGTTCAAAGAGACGAGATGATGATACTTTGTTGAAGTGATTTCCCAGAGCAGACCAAACATCTTTTGAGGTAGGACAGTTTACAACCACACTGAGAATATCTTCAGAGAAAGAACCCAGTAACCATGACTTGACAATTTGATCTGTTTGAATCCATGCCTGATAGTCTGGATTAGGAGTTTCTGTCACTGTCTCGTTGATTGCAGCAACTTGAAGCCTCTGTTGAGGAACTGATGAAGCTCCATTGATGAAGCCGAGGAATCCTTGACCAGAGAGAAATGTCTCAAACTGAGATTTCCATAGTATGTAATTTCTCTCATTGAGTTTGATTGTAACACAGTTAACTATGTTTAGAGAAGGTGGAGAGTAGGTTTCAAGAGCCATGGCTCTGATACCATGAAGAAATTTTATAACAGGTGAAGAAGATGATGAATATTACGTTTATTGATTCATGTCAGCTTAACTTTTGCAATTACATTGTGTTCTGCTTTTATAGGCAGATTATATGCGCGTAAAAGGATAAGATTTACATATCATATCATCCAAATTGTCTTGCTTTCGCACACGCTTTGAGCTGGCAGGGAATCAAATCTGTTTTGGGTCTTTATCACGTAATCCGTACTGCACACAGTCATCTTGTTCTTTCCTTCTCGTTTGTCTTCTTCATAAGATGACCGTTGCAGAGAAGACTCTGATTGCTGCAGAGTGTTTGATTCAACAAGGGACCTCTTTATCTGACTTGGCCTGTTTTCATCAAAGCCCATTTTCCTTATTTCTGAAACTCTGTCGTTTTGCTCCATTGCTGGCTTGATATTGATTTGTTGAGAAGACTCTGATTGTAGTGGAGGTTTCACTTTGATAATAGGGTCAGTCGAATATTTAGCAAGAAACAAAACAAATAGAAGAAACATGAAAACGGTGGAACCTCGTTAATCATGCCTCTTGTCTTAGTGGGTGGGGGTACAATTTAATCAGGTCTAAAGTTACTAATTTACCATAGTGAGATGAATAGAGGAAAAACACAACGAAACTTAAAAATCAGTGATATTTTTGTTGTGGTTGATGATCAATAGGTTAAAACAATAGAAAGCAGCCAAATGAGAATAATGTAACGTAAGGTTATCGGTGAGCAGTAACAAGCGTCTCGATGAATCTTAACCCATCAAACCTTGGAGCAAACTTTTCATCTTCCGAACCCTTCTTCTCCCTCTGTTTTTCCTTTGACTCCTACTCAAAATCAGTCACAAAACAAAATATATATTCATTTTTACACATCCCAATTCATAAAAACAAAACCTTTGATTCTGTCAGAGAAAACAGAGGAACCTAATGCTACTGAGAAACCCAAAAACCGAGAGATTGCTTTACTTTTTACCTGACGGGAACAGTTTGATTCTGGCGAAGAGAAGGATACGGAGGTGTTGGTGGAGGAGGCGGAGATGGTGGTGACGGATGCAGCGGCAGAGATGGAGGCTACAACGATTCCAGATTTCTTCATTTACAAAACTCGTTGTGGACTCTGTTTATTTTCCTTTGTTCAATAAATATAAAACTGCAACCGTAGACAGATGAGAGAAAAAAATGTGGGGGAAAATTTAGGTGGTTGCTTCGATACTCGACAGCTTATATACGCAATGGGGGAAAAGTTTAATTTTGCTATTTGACTAATCTTTAAGATATATTCCCGTTTTGCCCTTTTCAAAATTTCTTTAAGCATGTTTTAATTGTGTTAGAGTTAGAAAAATACGTATCTGTAAAAAAAAAGAGGGGTAATATGGTCAAAGAATAAAAATAAAGAAATGGAGTTGTGAACCTTGAAATTAGAACCACAGAAAGAGGTACATGATTGGTTGATATTTTAAATGACATGGGTCCATCATTGGTTGCTAAGCCATCCACGTGTTCGGACATTGCTGCAACTGAGTTTGGTGTTTTGAGAATGTTAAAGTCAGCTTCTATATTGGACATTTATACCCCTCTTATTTATTGTTATTACTGTTGGGTAATCTATGCTCATGAGATAAGGTTTAAACTTTAAAGAATGGAGTATTTCATAAGATAAGATCGAAACATTAACGACGGGGAGACAAAGGTATTGAACAAGTGGATCTGATTTTTTTGTTTATTTTGAGAAAGTCTCAAATGCAAATTGATGTAATTTGATTTGTGGATACGACCTTAACAATTCCATATGGTTTTCTGGTGAGATTTCTCTGCGTCAAATTTAATGTTTAACACATTTATGATTCGATAGAGACATATGACAAACTCGTGAAATTTTAATACCCCTTCTCACTGTTTTTTTTTTTTTTTTTTTTTTCCCCTCAAAACATGTCCGGTTATTATTTTTATTTTAAAACAAGATATTTGGTAAAAAGACATGATCGTACTACAACAAACCCTTTTAACTAAAAATAAAAATAAATAATGATCGTACTACAACTAAAACTTATGGTGACGTATAGGATCCTAGATAGTTATCATTTGATTAATAAAAGTTCTGATTAAAGATGTATGGATAGAAATGAAAGCAAAAACTTTGCGGCTATATTTCTTTAGACTTTTTTTTTTTTTTTTTGGTAGAAATATTTCTTTAGACTTTAGGAATGGGTTCCTAATAATTCAAATGACTTTTGAAGGCCTTTATCGTTTGCGCAAATCTAATAATCTTGTCCACATATCTTTCCTTTTTCACCGGCCAAAACTTATTCGGTCCATATCCGTATCTTAACGTAACGTGAATCACCGATCATGCCGAAACGGAAACCAAGAAGCAAACAATTTATTTTACTCTTAGATGTAAAACATTTTACGACAAAAATGATCGTGGAATATCTTTTTAGCCTCTGCATATTTGCGACGGTGCTAGTGAACTGCTTTGAGATAGTTGAGACTGTTACAAATGAATCCAACATAAACCTATTGACTTGCTTGTATCATAACCGGTTCATGTTTCCGGTACAACTTGTAGAATATATTCATTCTTCAAACAAGTAATTAAGCTGACCAATGCGAGTATAAATCCCAAATAACAGCAGTAGTCAAATGCGTAGAATAGATGCTGAGATTAGACAAGAGCATATAAAGATGCTCTCGGATTACACAAGACCAAAGATCAAAGCCCATCCAAACAGTTTCCTTGAGTGCATGTTAAAGAACTCACGTAATATCACTCCATAGAGAACAACTTCCACAAACTCGAGATCCCTATGCATCCTTAAAGGAAGAACAAATCTGAGACATATATTGTCGTTAAGCGACGCCGTTCTATATTCAAAGGATGTTATAAAACTAACCCAAACAAGCGGGGCAAAATAAAAACAATCAAATATCTTTAGGGACTAAGAGACAAATATTAATAGAGAAAGAAGAGTAAAGTCGGTTTGGCTGTTTCCTTCTCTCTTCATCCTTATCTCACAACAACTCTGAAACTTAAACCACCATTTTTCTCCACTTGACAATTTTGTAATTAAACAAAAAGAGAAAAAGAAAAACAAAACGTTTTTTTCCTGCTTGCGTTTTCTCGAAGGTTGGAAGATAACGAGAAACTAGCTTTTGCTTTTCTCCCAAAGACTAATCATCTAAGCGATTTGCTTTTGTTGTTAACCTTCTTCAATCCGGTTTTGAGTCTTCGGATCAATGGCGTCTGGATCTTCGGGTCGCGTCAACTCAGGATCCAAGGGATTCGATTTTGGCTCCGATGATATCCTCTGCTCTTATGATGACTACACCAACCAGGACTCCTCTAATGGTCCTAATTCCTCCGATCCTTCAATCGCTGCTGCCAACTCCAATAAGGTAACACACATATTTTTTCACTTTGCTTGATCACCGATGTTTATTGATTTTTTGGTAATCTAGATTTTCGATTTATGTGATTACGATCATCTGCTGGATTTTTCTCATCTTCCGATTCGCGTGAACGCCTTACTTGTTTGTAACTTTAGTCTCAGTGATTGAAAAATATTAGCTGTGAGCTTATTCACCCATAAAAAGAATGCTCAATGTTCTTTGTTTGTCTGGTTTCTAAATCTGGAGTAAGATGATACGTTTATTAGGTTTCATTGAAATCTATAGATCATTCCTGTTGTTGTATTTCCATATAGTTTGTGACTTATGAGGAGCTAATGAGAGCTTGTTCAGCTGCAATTGTTCCTCTTTTAATAGTTGGAAGAATTTTTTATCCATTTGATCATATGATACTGAGCGAGTTCTTGTTCATTGTTTGATATTGTTACCTGCAGGAATTTCATAAAACCAGGATGGCAAGGTCTTCAGTTTTTCCTACGAGCTCTTACAGCCCACCAGAGGACTCGTTGAGCCAAGACCTTACTGCCACTGTCGAAAGAACCATGAAGAAGTATGCAGATAACATGATGCGTTTTCTTGAAGGTATCAGCTCGCGTTTGTCCCAGCTTGAACTCTACTGCTACAATCTTGATAAGACAATTGGAGAAATGAGATCGGATTTGACTCGTGAACATGAGGAAGCTGATGTGAAGCTTAGATCTCTGGACAAACATCTTCAAGAGGTGCGTGAAGCAATGTTTAAGTTCGTTTTGTTGATTGTAGCTTGTAACTTTGAATAGCTATGACGGACATTAAGACCATGTATGTTCTGTTGTAGGTGCATAGGTCAGTTCAGATACTCAGAGACAAACAAGAGTTGGCAGATACTCAGAAAGAGCTAGCAAAGCTTCAACTTGTGCAGAAGGATTCATCTTCTTCGTCTCACTCTCAACATGGTGAGGATCGGGTCCCTACTCCTGTTCCAGAGCCTAAGAAGAGCGAGAACACCTCAGATCCACACAACCAGCAGCTTGCACTTGCTTTGCCACACCAAATAACCCCACAGCCACCAGTTCAGCCACAGCCACAGCCACAGCAGCAGCAGCAGTATTACATGCCTCCTTCTACACAGCTTCAAAACATACCTGCACCAGCACTCGCTCCTGCAGCACCAGTACAACCTCAAGCACCACCAGCGCATGGTCAGTTCATGCCTCCACCTCCTGCTCTACCATCACAGCCTCAAGTACAACCAACGCATGGTCAGTTCATGCCCCCACCTCCTGCTCCATCTCACCCAAGCTCAGCTCAAACACAGTCATTCCCACAGTACCAGCAAAACTGGCCTCCCCAGCCACAGGCCAGGACACAGTCCAGTGGAGCATACCCAACTTACTCGCCTGCACCACCAAGCAACCAACCCCCAGTAGAGTCGTTGCCAAGCAGCATGCAGATGCAATCACCATACTCTGAACCTCCACAACAGTCTATGCAAGCTTACGGATATGGTGCACCACCACCACAGGGTCCACAGCAGACAAAGATGTCTTATAACCCCCAGACCAGTGATGGGTATCTACCCTCAGGGCCTCCTCCTTCCGGTTATGCAAATGGTATGTATGAAGGTGGGCGGATGCAATACCCACCACCACCTCAGCCGCAGCAGCAGCAGCCCCATTACGTGCAAGGTCCACAAGGTGGTGGGTACACTTCCCAGACAGGTGGCGGTAACAGTGGGATACCACCTGTGTTGAGATCAAAATACGGTGAACTGGTAGAGAAACTAATGAGCATGGGTTTCAGAGGAGACCATGTGATGGCCGTGATTCAGCGGATGGAGGAGAGTGGTCAACCCATCGACTTTAACGCTCTCCTTGACAGATTGAGTGTGCAGTCCTCAGGAGGGCCTCCCAGAGGATGGTGAAGCGAGCCACTTGTATCTTTCTTAATAAAACTGTGCTTCCTCCCTTCTCTTGCGTTACTCTATAGAGGCCCTAGTTTTATTGGGCCCAATAGATTGGGTCTGTTGTGTATTCTTATGGGACTCGATTTATATTTCCTTAAAATTACATACTTTCTCTTGAACCCAGATTTCTGATTTTGAACTGCTTTTGTTTTGTTCAATCTTCTGTGTATCTGTGAATTTCTTTACTTCAATTTACTCTGTGTGACTGGTAAGTTTCTAATTTTAAATGGAAAACCAAATATAGCAAGGTCACGTATGCAGGTCACATAATCAGCACAAAATAGTATGTTATTAACCCAAATAAATTGAAAAAAACTGCGCGAAAGCAAAAACTGAAGAGGCGCCAAAGTTTTTTTTATTTTTATTTTTCAAGCAGCGCGGCAGAGTATCCCCGCCAATAATCGCACCCGCCAAAATCTCTTTGATATAATCCCTAATCCGTCAAGCTTCATCAACCATCACACATCCTCCAATTCTCTTTATCTCTCTCTCTCTCTCGCTGTCTGATATTACACAATGATGACGCCGGTGAAGAAGAGTTGCTCGATAAGGCCGGCGGAGTTCTACGGAAACGCACTTCCCCGACCACGTTTCTTCGATAATCCTCAATTCAACTCTTGCCGAGTTGATCCGCCTCTTTCTGTGCTTGATCCACTTCTCTCATGGGCTAAAGACGCTCACTGGTCTATGGGTGGTCTCAATTTCACGCGTCTCCGTCTCCAGGGCCGAATCGAAGGAAACGTCAACAAACTCCGAGCCCAGTTTGAGAAATCTACCCCTGTCAAACTCGAATCTGGAATTTCTGATAAGAAGAAGAAGAAGAAGAAGAGATCTGGTTTCGAGTCTCCCCCAGCGGCTCCGATTGCCGTCAAACGTAGGAGGTATTTAGATTTGAACGATTCTGATGATGATGGATCTGAAGATGAAGGTGTGGCTAGAATTAGGAGAAAACTCTCTGTCGATTTTGATAGAGTCGCTGGAGAGAACAAAATCAAATTGGTTAAATCCAATAAAAAACCAATTGAATCTGTACCAAGCCGAGAAGAGATTGAAGGAGAAGAAGATTGAGAAAGTGAACGAGACAAGTTCAACGAGGACATCTCCGAGATTGGCTAAGCATAAATCTAATTAGTTTTCATTTTAGTCTCGTCATAGTTCTCTTTGTAGGGTTTAGATTCTCATGATTGGATATGTTCTTATAATTTATAAATATGAATTTCTCTACCAACCAACATGGAATGCATCAAATTATTATTACTCACTGAGATAATTCTTGTTTGTGTATGACAAAAATGAGAATCAGATTTTAACTGTGTAAAAATTTCCAGTTTACAAGTGATTCTATCAATGTTTGTGTGAACAAAGTTGTCTCAACTTATGTTCATTAAGACGACCTGTGACCTTACCCAACCTGCAAGATTGTTCGATCATTAGTCTATAAATGGAATCTTGTTCATGTGGAACAATCCCAAAGTCATCACTGAATTCTTCCATGCCTTCCATGAATAGCTGCCACACCAATGTGCCTGCTCCTGACTTCCTTCTCTTAGCCGATTTGTAAACCACATCGAAGATTACTCGATAGAATTTATCTCGCTGAGATGGTTCGTAGTCTTTATTCATGTTCGAGAGCCCAAACTCTGCGAATAGAACTGGCTTCTTCAGTTCTTTCATCCCATCCTCAATGTGAGATTGCATCCACTTCACTGCAAACTTTAGATGTTCTTCAAAGCTCTGATTATGAAACCTGTCCATACATATTTGTAGCAACATAAGAAAGTGAAAAAGAATCCAACCCAAGAGCTTAATACAAATTCAAATCTTGATTTAACATACCAATGATCAGGGTAAATATGAACGGATGCAAAATCAATGTTTGAGGAGTTAGAGTTTCTAACAAAGTCTGATCCAAGCTGAGAGGCCCATTGTTCTGGATTAACCGTTAGCCGTTTCGGGCTTTCAGGACCGTAGAAGCCTTCCAAGCCTACTGTAAGGAGATGCTTATTGTCAATTGATTTAATGAATCCTGTCATTTCTTCTATCCAGTCCTGTGATCCCACAAGAAACACACATTGATATTTTACCAAATAAGCAACAATCTGATAAGTGAAATAGATGACTGACTTGGAGAGTGTTGCCAGAGACATCAGACGAGCATCGAGGCTCGTTTATCAACTCCCAAGCGAAAATCGTAGGATCGTTTCTATACTCTATTCCAGTTATTGAGTTCTTGCGAGTGAGCAGAGCCTAACAAAATTAGGAAATAAAAATTCAATATTTTACCCATTTAGAAGATTTGCTCTCAATCATATCTCAGCAAGTGATCATTATTACCTTAAGATAATTCTTGAAGTAATTGCGGATAGATGGATCAAAGAAGAAAGAATCATTATTAGAGCTGAGACCAACACCTTCTTGCCAAGCCCATTTCACATACTGTGTCTTCCCTCCATAAGCTTGCAAGTTGTTCACTAAGCTAAGCAACAACCTAACATCATGCTTTCTCGCCTCTGCTATTACATGATCCAAGGCCTAAAACCAAATAACCAACATTTCCAATAAAACAATACAGAACTAGATCCTTGATTTTGATTATAACAAAAAAAGAGGAAGAAGAAAGAAAGCATTCAAAACCTTGAAGACTCGCTCATCGAATCTACCAGGAGAGATCTGAAGAGCGTTATAGCCACCGTCATTAAAAGCCCAAGTTCTACAAACAGTGAGACCCATTTTAGCTCCAGCTTCAAGCATTTCACCGACAAGGTTTCGACTTTGTTCATTCACCGCATGGTCCATGAACCAGTAAGAGTTCCACCCATTTACATACAGAGCTTTACCATCCACAACGAACTGAGTTCCGTTCCGATTCACAAACCCTAACTCGGGTTTCCTCTTGTGATTTAACCATAAATCCCGAAATGAGAGATAGATGAAAGCTGCACATATAAAAAACCCTAGAATTCGAATCATTGGCCTGTTCTTTGCAACAACCATGCTTCTGCTACCTGCTGCTGCTACGAATTGAAGAAAACAGCTCTTTTCTGTCGGTGAATGTGTCTGAAATCGGAACTTTCTATGAAACCCAGATGGAAAAATTATTCCTTTATACCAAAAAATAACAAAAATTGGAAAATGGCTCCCATTAACGTTTTAGGGAAGATTTAAGATACAAACAAGCGGAAAAAAAGATGAATAATTGAATACCCACAGACACAGATCTATGTATCTTTGTTTTTATATTCTTTATATTCGTATCCCAAAAAACATAAGTCAAATAAAAGAAATTGCGTATCTGAAGACCAAGGACCCAAATTACTATATTTTCTGTAATATACTACTAATTTTCTTTTTGTGAAAGAAGAAAAGAGCATTTTGTATTTTACCTCACAAATGGACAAGGCATAATGATGTTTTTAATTTTACAAAAGTTATGAGTTATTAACTCTCTATTTCGTAAGTTGAAATTACTTATAAAATTCTATCTTCTATAGTTAATTTGATTATTTTAGGTTGTTGATGTTTATAAAATAAATGGTTGAAGAGAAAAGAAAAGAACTTGACCCAGCAATGAAGAGAAAAGCACAGAAATTAAAAAGAGACTAATATGTTGTTGAAAACTTTAAATGTGGGAATTTAATTTTAATTCAAAGCATATGGGAAAGATAAACATTTTACTCTTTAAGAAAAAAAAACAGGCCACATGCGTTGGAGTGTCATCGAATTCAGATATTTGAGAATTGTTTATTATTCAATCATGTGATGTGAATTATTTTTAATTTTTCACTTTTGGTGATATAACGTTTCCAAGATAATTTCCTTACTCGTGACTCCTAGTAGGCTAGTACCAATTCCTTTAGAAAAGAAGTCAAATCATTACATTTTATATCGAAAATATGTAGCATTTTATGTGTGTTCCTCTCATGCAAATCTTGGTAATATCTTTTTTTTTATGTCGACATGTAGAAAACTTAAAGCCTGTTGTATATCATTAAAAGTAAAATACTTTGAATGTTGTCGGTGACGCTTTTCTTAACACCCGAAAAGTCATTGACAATATAATATAGGATTTTAATGGAAGCATAGTTTTATTTATCAGGATTTTTTTTGCCAACAATATAGTGTGACTATAATCATTTTATTGTTAGATATATAATAATATAAAGCAAAAACACTCAAACAGACTAATTATTCATTTGCACTATAATGACTGAGTAATATTTGAAGACAATGTAAATAAAATCCAAGTAAATATATTAAAATCAAAATTAATATTATGCATGAAATCCGTCTCAAACCTAAACTTTTTTTTCAAACTTCGACCCATCGATCTAGATCGTCAATATATCATCTGCGAAAATAATAGTTCTCGAATGACTAGTTTCAAGCTACACCGCGGTATCTGAAGCGATTATGGTTTTCTTCTCGTTTGACGATCAGCAATGGATTATGGAACTCCTTGCTAACATTTGTGCAAATATGAGCGATGAAGGTATAAGTGTGGTTAGAGGTATAGAAAACCAACTAGGTCGTAGTTTGTTAAAATCAGAGGAAGGTAGAGTGGTTAGAGAAATAGAAGACCTAATTTTGTTTAATTTAATTTAATTATGCATCAATTAATAGTTCGTAATATTTTTTGCCATTGGAATGTTATATAGTTTTTTGGATAAGTATTTACAGTGTGATGAAACAAATAATAGTCACGAGCATATTATCAGCATAATTTTGTATCTTTTAACTATTTAGTTAGGGATCTAAGAGCAAGGGAAAATGTTTTGAACATATATATATATATATATATATATATTTTGGGTTATCAAATATACATAATTATTTATATATATTTGATAACCCAAATAATTATTTCTATATATTTCAAATATACATAATTATTTCTTTGACTTATCTTATCAACTATGCATTGACTTGGATTGAGCACCATCCTAAACTTGTTAATTATTAATGCTACACGATGAATAATAGGTGCAACTAAACACCTTTTAAGCTCTTTTACTTACCAAATTCAATTTGGACCACACCTAATCACATGCACTTCCTCCTTCAAGTACAATTTATTCTCTTCTTATGTCGTCACAATCTATTTATTTCATAAATTTTAAACCATTTATTATTCTTGTAATTAATGAATTACGAAAGCAAGCATTTAAAAAAATTTAATTAAATATCAATATAATTTTCTGGCAATTATCCAATTCTTATAGGAGAACCATATTTGTCAAATTTTAGGTCGTGTTCATTTTACAGTCATTAAAACTAAGGTCGAAGACTCAATTAAATGAAATTAAAAGGGTTGGAATGTTGTAGGCTTTAACTGTAGTATCACAACAAATGGGCTATCGATTGTAAACCATAAGCCCAATGGGCCTTCAATCCCATACTAAAATAGTTCAGATTTAAGAAGTTCTTCGACGGACAGAGACAGCGTGACCGACAAACAGAAAGACCAAAGAGAAGAATTTGTGCTGATCAAAAGAAATAACAAAAGAAAAGACAATTAACTTCACGTGTCGGTATTGTGACGCGTAAGCATTCCATCTGACATCATCAGAAAACACACATCCATCCAACAAACAAGATCGTTTATTTCAGATTCAATAAATCAAATCTTGTTAAAAAATAACGATTAGAGAGATTTTTATATATTTAGTTGTAATTGTTTTTCGTTAATGACAAAAGGCAAAAATTGAATCTAAGAAGAGGAGGAAGAAGAAGAAGAGTAAGAGTTAAAAAAGACGAAGTAAGCAAGTAGAGCACAAAGGAGAGCCACAAAGTTGCCTTCTTTAAGAAGAACCCTAAACACAAAGCAAGCGATCTCCTTAGTCACTTTCCTTCCTTCGATCACAACTCTCTTCCTCGATTTTCCGGCGAACGCCATCGTCACCACCACCGATATCCAGATCACAACGATCGCCGGCACGGCTATGAACAACGCCGCCGCCATCGAAAGAACTCCGAACACAGATCCTAAAAGCACTGACGCGTAAACCGCAGGCCAACCAGATGACGTCTGGTGGTTCTCTCCGTACCAATTCACGATAGAATTAAGTGAATTCCATGAAGAAGACAAAAGGATCGCGTAGACTACAAGAAACAGACAGACCCATGTTCTTCTCTTGCTTATAACTATCAAAAACAGCTTGTACGAGGTCATGGTGTCTTGTTCTTCCTTGTCCGCCATTATTTGAACAGCTACAGATCTAATCTGATGATTCCTGCAGGGTTTGAGTAAAGTTATGGTAAATAGTAAATAGCCCTATCTTTGTATAATCTTCTTCTTCTTCTTCTTATTCCTTTTTTTGGGCTCAGTGTTTGCGGTGAAGAATTGTGAGAAAAGGAAAGTGATCGTACGTTCTTTTAGTTTCTGCTTAATCCCAGTCGAATCTGTAGTAGCGTGGAAGACACGCTCTTTTTTATTGGGCAGTGTTTGTCACGTGTCTTTTTTTATTTCTTAGCGGTCCAGTTAAAGTCTTTGCCTTTTCCTGCAAACTGACAGTTGGAGAGCTCCGTTTCCATTTTTTCTTTTAGCTTTTGGCTCATCTCCCCAAAACGCACCGTTTCATAAACACCGCATTTCAAAAGAAGAAGAATATCGACTGCAATGTGTTTATGGGTAATGTTGAACACTTAATAGAAATATTGAAGTAAATTAAAAAACATTTTGCCTAATAAGAATTCATTAAATAAAAAGTAGTTAGTCGTTACTGTTAGGTCTTTGACATTATTTTAGGATTAAATAAAAAGTACTGTAGTAAATTAAAAACATTATTTTTTTTATTTTTTAAAGTAATTGAGCGATATATTTGAAAGAATTTATGGGGGAGAATCAGAAGAAGATGAGAGATTGACATTTTATAGACTGACTTCTTTGACCAATAAGTTGATCATATAGTTCATACCCATAAATGTGGACAGCATAATACCAAGTCCAATTTCACCATTAATGTCAGGAAATAAAAAACAACAATTTCAAATGCTCTTATTTGATTAGATATCTATTTTATTCAAACAAATTTTATTAGAATGAGCATAATAAAATTAATATTATCTCGTTAATGATTTTGACTCTGAAATGGATTCCTCCAGTTGCGTATACTGTATATGAATAATTGGTTTCTTTGACTCGAGACGACACCGTCACAAACTAACCAATCAAATCTCTTTTGACAAAGCAGCTCTTCTTCATTCTCCTCCCATTAACTTCAAACGACACAGTTCCACCACAAAAAAAGTTTTATTTTTTAAATTTCTTCTCTCAATCTCTCTGATCCAAACTCCGTACAATGTTCTTCTCTAAAGCTTCCATTTTTATCTTTTTCGCCACAGCTCAATTCTTCTTCCGACCAATCTCAAGCGTCGATTTCATCTACAACTCCAATTTCACAACCACCAACACACTTCTCTTCGGCGCCGCCACCGTTGATTCTCCTCCATCAATCCTTACTCTCACCAACCAAACAACCTTCTCCATCGGACGTGGTCTCTACCCTTCAAGAATCTCCACCGCCTCCTCCTCCTCCTCCTCCTCGCCGTTACCTTTCGCCACATCTTTCATCTTCTCTATAGCTCCATACAGAAACCTCCTCCCTGGCCACGGCTTCGCCTTCGTCTTCCTCCCTTTCTCCGAAACATCCTCCGCTAGCTCAGCTCAGAATCTCGGCATCTTCAACTTCACCAATAACGGCGACTCTAATAACCGAATCTTCGGCGTAGAGTTCGACGTCTTCGCTAACCAAGAGTTCAACGACATCAACAACAACCACGTCGGCGTCGACGTTAATTCCTTAACTTCCGTTTCATCTGCAACTGTTGGTTTCTATGGAGGCAGAAACGGCGAGAGATTCACGGAGCTGAAGCTTAACAATGGCGAGAATTACCAAGCGTGGATTGAGTTCAATGGTTCAGCGATCAATGTCACTATGGCTAGAGCTGGCTCTAGGAAACCAATAAGACCACTCATTAGCGTTGCATTGAATCTCACTGGAGTTTTACTCGATGATATGTTCGTGGGATTCACTGGTTCCACAGGAGCACTAGTGCAGAGTCATAGGATCATTTCTTGGAGCTTTAGCAATTCAAATTTCTCCATCGGTGATGCTTTGATCACTAGGAATCTTCCTTCGTTTAAATTGTCAGATAACTCTGTGGTAAAGTCTAAAGGCTTCATTGCTGGAGTCTCTAGTGGTGTTGTGTTATTAGTCTTTGTTGTTGTGCTTCTCTGTTTCTACGTTGTAAGGCGGCGAAGGCAGAGACTAGACGACGACGTGGAAGATTGGGAAACAGAGTATTGGCCGCACAGAGTGCAATATAAAGACGTTGTGGAAGCAACGAAAGGGTTTTCAGAAGAGAACATGATCGGATACGGTGGGAATTCGAAGGTTTATAGAGGAGTGTTGGGAGGCAAGGAAGTGGCGGTGAAGAGAATCATGATGAGCCCTCGTGAGAGTGTTAGTGGGACGAGTGAGTTCTTGGCGGAGGTATCAAGCTTAGGGAGGCTTAGGCACAAGAATATAGTTGGACTGAGAGGTTGGAGCAAGAAAGGAGGAGAGAGTTTAATATTGATTTACGAGTATATGGTGAATGGAAGCGTAGATAAGCGAATATTTGATTGCGACGAGATTTTGAATTGGGAAGAAAGAATGAGAGTGATAAGAGACGTAGCTTTAGGGATGTTGTATCTACACGAAGGGTGGGAGTCAAAAGTGTTACATAGAGATATTAAGTCAAGCAATGTGTTGCTTGACAAGGATATGAACGCGAGGGTAGGTGATTTCGGGTTAGCTAAGTTGCAGAACACTAGTAAAGAGATGGTAAGCACGACACACGTGGTTGGAACAGCTGGTTATATGGCACCTGAGCTGGTTAAGACAGGGAGAGCATCAGCTCAGACCGATGTGTATAGCTTTGGAGTGTTTGTGTTAGAAGTAGTTTGTGGAAGGAAGCCAATAGAGGAAGGAAGAGAAGGGATAGTAGCATGGATATGGGGACTAATGGAGAGAGACAAAGTGATTGATGGTTTAGACCAGAGAATAAAGGAGAAAGGAAGGTTTGAGACTGGGGAAGTAGAGATGGCTCTGAGAATAGGAATCTTGTGTGTGCATCCTGATCCGAGGGTGCGTCTGAAGATGAGACAAGTGGTGGAGATATTGGAACAAGGGAGATTGGTGGAGGATGGTGGTGAGAAGGAAGTGAGCTTGTTGGAGAGAATGAAGAGCTCTTACTTGTTGAGAACTAGTGAGGGAGGACAAGAACATCCTACGTTCCTAGATGTGCGGAACTCGTCTTCTCATTCTACGTCTTGCAAAACCTATGATTCTATTCTTCAAGGAAGGTGAAAAACTAGTGTGAGTTATTTTTTCTTATATATTCTTATACTATATACTATATAGTGTATACCTGATGTGTGATTCTTTTCTTTTGTATATAAGATTGTATGAAATTTAATGATAACATATACGTTGCTTGGATTTCATTTTTGTTTGAAGTTTTGTAAGCTGTTTCTACATTGAGATTTGGATGCTGTAGTGTCTGCTGGGGTATTATCTGTTTTCATAGGTTAAACAAATATTACATTATGTTTAGATATGATAAAATGTCTTGACCAAAAAGAAAAGGAAAAATATATGATAAAATGTACTAGACAAATGTTTTACATAGATGATAGATCTCATGAATGAAGAAACAATAAATTTTTGGTGTAAACAACTGGATTTGTGAATTTATAATCAAACCTAATTGTGCAATTGTTCGATAAAATCAAACATAAAAGCATGTCCAACGGAGGGTTCTTATAGAGTATTTAAAGATTAAAAAAAAAAAAAAGTAATAAAGTAAAGAGAGAGAAACAAAAAAACGTTTCTAAAGTTTCTCACTTAAGAAACGGTTATAAGGTTTTGGCCATACATGTTTTTGGCTCATCTTTTTTTTCACTTTAAATTTAATTAAATAATTAATAATTATTACAGGTATTAATATTTATAATACTAAGAAACTCTAATAAGGATATCTACCGATGGAGATGGTCTAACTCTGCAAATTGTAAGTAAACTCCTGTAATTAATGGGCCTGCCAGTGAATGAGGAGCCAGTGATGGGAAGAACAGAGCATGAAGTTAAAACAATGCCTGCGAAAAACGGATCAAATTGTGATATTTAAGTACACAATTCAAGTTAATTGATACTGATTTATGTTAAAATCAGATAATTTCCTTCAATTTCAATGAAACATAAACCCTAATCCCCAATTATATAGAACAAATCTCGGAGAAATCATGAGCTCGCAAAGAAACTCGATTTTACTGCTTAGGAATCAACATTTTAATCGAAAATTATACAAGATTTTCTTAGTTAAAACCATAATCAAGCTACATGCAACACGAAGATTCAATTTCAAAACTCAAAAGGCAAAATTTAGAGGATTTTCTCGTACCTGAGCGTGGAGCGTCTCGTGGAGAATGAGTGATAGATATAGCGTCTCGTGGAGAATGAGTGATAGATATCAATAGACATTGTTGTATATTCTAGTTATAAGTTCCTTGTGTGAAAAAGGATGATACTTTATGGAGAAGCTGAAACAAAAATGGTTTACAATGTGAATTATAGAATATAAGGAGTGATTTTGAATAAGTAATATACAAAGTTTCATTTAATTTGTTGTAACTTTTAAGGGATAAATATGTTACTGTTTTTCCTTTTTTCCAAATATCTTAAGCATGTTTTTATTGTACACTAATATTCACTGTTCGTTGGTTCTAATAATACTGTTCATCGCCATCATTGATGTAAACCGTTCACCATCCACTTAAAATAATGTACAACGGTAACATTTTGACGCGATCGAAAAACAGTCTAAACAACCGATTAGAACTATCAATTTATTTTACATTTTTAAGGATCATCAAATAATTTGTTTTATGATAATATGCATATTTGAACGGCAAGACAAAAAAATCTTGTGAATTATATTAAATATTTTAAAAGAAAATATTATCTGAGATTTTGAATAGTTAATGTAGAAAGGGCCACAAAATATTTCTTTAATTTGGACAATCATTTTTCATTGGACTTGTCCCGATAACATTTTGTAATCTAGTTAGCTGATTTTTAGAGAGTTAGTCTAGTAATTAAATTAAAAATTAATATTATTCTAGTGTTTTATCATTTTTTAAAAAGGAAAAAGAAAAAAGAAAAAACATAACCGATCCAACTCGAATCGACTCAATAATTTGGCCCATGAAAAAAAGAGATCGATCAAACCGATTTTAAAGAGTCGAACCGATCAAATCGTTCTGGAGAGTCAAACCGGTATTGGAAAGCCAAAGCGGGCCTTAGGAGATGAAACTGCCCAATTAAAACCTAAAGTATCGATTCCGAATCATTATAAATAAGCTTTTACTTTTCTCCCAAGACTTAGGGTTAAGACTAAAGCGAGATTTCCTTGTTTCGATTCTTTCTCAATCTTCGGATTCAATGGCGTCTGATGATATCCTTTGCTCTTACGATGACTACACCAACCAAGACTCCTCTAATGGACCTAACTCCGATCCTGCGATCGCTGCTACCAACTCCAATAAGGTAAAACCACACAGATTTCGTCTTTTTGTTTGGTATTTGGGAATCTAGGGTTTTGATTTGTGGTTTGGTCGATCAGTGATACGGGGGTAAAAACAATCTCTGGGTGTCAATATCGAACTAGTCTTCTTAGTGTTGAGCTAATTTAGCTAGTGAGCTGCTGGGGAGTCATTATCGAATCTGAAGTAGCTTAGTTGAATTCTATGGACATTCCCTGATGTTCTGTTGAAACGGCTTGCCTATGAATCTAAGGTTAGTTATCTTTATTTTTCCAGAATTGCTATATATGGTAATTAAAACTTGTTCCCTTTTACTTTTACAGAACTGGTTATCATCCAATGAAGAGTTGAAAGAACTGGTCCGTGACAATTCTGTACTTTTGGTGAATAAGTTGGAAGAGAGTTCACGGAAGCTGGAGGTGACACTGGAGGACAAGTTAGATGAACTCTCACTAAAATTTGAAACGATGATGGAGCAGAAGTCGAGACTACTTGATCTAGTGAGTTCTGACATCGAACAAATGAAAAAGACAATGTTTAACCAAAAACAGGTAATGCTTTGTGTGTTTAACTGTTTATGCAAGTATTTTATGCAAGTGTTTAACTGTTTAAGAATTTCTGCAGGTTATGGATCTTACCGATGAACTTAGAGAGATGCGTGCTACTCAATCTAACCTTGTTGAAGACGTGCAACAGCTGTCTCGTATGCTTCCTCTTTATTTTGAAAAATATGGCGTCAAATCGTCAATGTGAGACAGAAAGAAGGACCTAAAGCCGAAGGACCAGAGTCTTCAGAGTCTTCCCAGGTGACACAGATAGGAGTTGTCCAGAGCATCCATAGGGTGGGTCTTGCAACAGCGTTGCACTAGTCATTTTCGGGTCTTCACTTCCATGTCAAGTAAACAAAGTTTAGAAAGTTTGCATACATGCAAGAAGTTAACATGCGTGATTAGGATAAAAGATCTTACTAAATAACACGGATTAAGGATCTTACTAAATAGTACATATACAATCAGGATACAATTTATTACCAACTTTATTTTGCTGATATATCATCAACACAAACATTTTTTTTTTAGTATATACAAATTCAAACGTTTTAAAATTCTCTATTTTCTATCTATACATGCTTATATGGCTGTCGAGCAGATGGAAAGTATATGAACAACTAGATAATTAAGAGAAATGCATACATAAATTTCTTCCTAACTGAAAACAATTTGAGTGAAAACAATCATCTGTCCCCATAGTATCTTTACCATAACAAGAGCTTCTCGGTTATGGTACATTCCTTTTTGTTTTGGTTTGATATTGTATTGGAACTCTAGTAACCAAAACTCCACTTGACAAAAGCTTCTCTGTTTTTCTCCATTCTGTTTCTCGAGGTGTTTTCTTAGTTTTAAAAATCAAAGTTAATTCACTTTTTCAGTCTTCGTAAGTAGTTTGTGCACTACTTAGTTTTCTCACAAAAGTTTAGTTGAAAATGATTTACTTTACTTATGTTACCAATATGCTCTAAGTTTTGGCTTATCACGTACATTCCATGAACGTACTTTATAGTTTGTACTTGATCCCGTTTTCTTCAATATTAAAATTCATTCATTCTTAATGTTCATTTTTAATATCTAGCATCACGTTTCTGTATATCAAGCCAACATCTTCTACATGTATTTAAAAAAAAAAAAACAGCTCAAAAGATGCTTCAGACCAATAATCTTGTCATCTTCCATTACTTTTTCCCCATTCAAATCTTTCAATACATAACATGGCGGATGATGATACATAAAAATCCCTATAAAAAGAATTTCAGTTTACTCCATAATCTCTATAACTTGTGGAAAAGTTTGACATTTTTACTATTTAAAATGTTTATAATGTCTACTAATATATCATGATTAAAAGCTCATCAATAGAAGAATGCAACTCCTTATATATGGGTGAATCGTTTAGCTAGTAGCCACCATAAGTTGGTTTAAACTTTAGATTTGATGTAGATATTTTTAAATCGTTAGTTATTTATTTTTGTGTTAGGGAAGAATTCAAAACTGAAATCTAGACTCTATTTTGTGTACTAGAACTAGATGACCCTTCGTCAATCCAGATTAGCCAACAATGATTAAAATGATAATGGGATGACATGTGAATACCACAAGTTGATTATCTTAATTCTATATGTAGTTTTAGATATTATACCAAAACAGCCTTATTTTATTATTTTTTCCCAACCTATGTTAATTTTTTTTCCATCATATTTTGTGATCTCCCGTCTATAAGCAGATTTGTTAGAAAACAATATAATTTGATAGTTAGTGTACGAAATACAAAATGATATTTTGTTTGCTATTTTTTTGTAATGTGTTAATAACAATAATTAAGGAAGTGAGGGCTTATATTAAAAAAAAAAAGGATTTCTACATGGAATAATGAAGGAAAGGTGGTTTAGTAGGTGTAGGCAATACAAAATCTGTAGAAGAAGTAACCATTTGTATGACCTTAGACATCGTTAGACGAAGCCGTGGAGACTCTTGTGTGCACAACAAACCAATCTGCATCACTCTCTTCACTTCAGTCTTATCTATCTCTTCTTCCATATCTTTGTCTATCATCTCCTCCAGCTTATCTGAAGCAAAACATTTCCAAACCTGTTCACAAGAAAAGAGTTGAAAGATGAGTAATAAAGGAGTTAAAGATTAATATGTGATGAAGATGGAGACTCACTTGAGTAACTAAGGTTTCTAGAGAGTTATCAGAAGGGAACTTATTGTTTCGAAAACCGCTGGTTATTTCAAGAACAAGAACTCCAAAGCTATAAACATCTATTTTATTGCTTAGTCTTCCCTTACTAATATATTCAGGAGCCATGTATCCTCTGTAAACAACCAGCAAATTTTAGTTTTTCAAGTTCTAAAACAGACCAATAGGGATCGATCTATTAGATTATATTTGTTGAACGGACTTACAACGTCCCGGCAATGGAAGAAGGAGAAGGAGATGAAGAAGGGATGATGTCTTTGCCACCACCTGGATAAAACTTGGCTAATCCAAAATCTGATATTTTGGGTTTGTACTTTAAGTCTAACAAAATGTTGCTTGCTTTGATATCTCTGTGAATGATCTTGCATGTTTCGTGAAGATACTCTAAACCTTTTGCTGTTCCTAATATTATTGTCCGCCTTTTCTTCCAATCAAGCTCCTTCTTCTTCTCCGGGTCTTCACTTCCATGTCAAGCAAACACATTAGTTTAGAAAGAATATATAAGCATTGAGTTAAACTTAAACATGTGTGATTCGGAGAAGGGATCGTACTAAATAAGACATGATCAAGGCTTGTATTGGCGAGGTATTCATAGACAATAAAACTATTCATGTTAGTGAAGCAGCAACCTAAGAGTAGGACCAAGTTCTTGTGTTGGCATCTGCTAATTACATCGATTTCATTATGGATCTCATCTCGTGGCTTCTTTCCTGATATATGTAGCCGTTTGATAGCAATTTCTCTACCGTCAGACAGAGTTCCCTTTCAAAAAAGACAATAAATGCTTTCTTTGGTCAATCAAGATAGTTGTAAATGTAGACAAGGATAGTTTTATATATAGAGAAGAGACAAAACCTTGAAGACTTCACCATATCCTCCAACACCAAGCTTGCAACTCTCATTGAAGTGATCGGTTGCTTTTTCAAGAGTTGAATACTTAAAGCTCATCAAGTGTGAGCCATTATTACATACAGACTGTGACTCCTCCTCTATCCTTAGATGTCCAAACAAGTGAAAACTTTTTTAGTCTTATAAACTAACATATAGTCTTAGTTCCACACAAGAAACTTACCTTTAAGCTTCTTCTTCTTCGGACTAGCTCGCATATAAATGCATTTTCCACACCAAAACCCCACTGCAATAGCCAAGACACCCACCATAGAAAGACCAAGTATATTCACCATGTGACCTTTCGTTAAACCTACAAGAAATGTTATGATCATAAAAAGACAGATTTACAATTTGAAGAAACACAAGAATGTAACAGAGACATACTCATAGAAAGCAATCCACGCTCGTTAAAAAAGGTATAGTTAGAGTAACGCAAGTAACACCCTGCATTCAAAGCAAAGCCTTCTTTGGATGGTAAGCAGCTAGAGACTGATAAAGCTCCATCTGCTAAGCATAATTTACACAACTCATCATCTAACGTTCGCCAGCATATTCCCAATCCGTAAACCTTTAAATCGCCAATGCTTCTTTGAGCCACCGAGAAACCTTGACTATATGGAGCCGTCTCAACAATGCATTTGGTCACTTCTTTTACTAAGCCTTTGAATTCTGCAGCCTTCTCCTTGTCACTAGCACATATCTAAAGTCCCAAAATGTTCAACATATTAGAATAATATTTCCTTGAAAATTCGATCTCCCAAAGCCGAAATACACTTGTTATTCAAAGTGACTTAAAATCTAATGGGAGCTATATAAAGGTATCTTAGGGTTTGTAAGTAATTATTCAAATATGTCTTTCTTCTTGGTTACGTTACAAGATAAACAACAACACTAATTCTTAGGTCTAAGCTCTGTTTTAGCAAAATCACAAAATTGTAAAGGAAGAAGGATAAAACCTTGGTGTCTTGATGAGAAACAGGCTCGAGATAGAAGCTGTAATTATCAGCTCTAACGAAACAACCGTCGAGGTGAATCCAACCACCGGTGGCCGGAAAACATTGAGAGAGGAGATCGGTGGCACGTGACCAACAGAGATTACATTCGTCAGGCGAAAGATCGCTAACACACTGCGACAAAACATACATCTTCTGCGGAGGATCTCCATGTTCATGAATCCCAAACTTGGCATGCTTCATATCATCTCTGATCGCGTCGAAATTTATCTGATAAGATCTACGGTAAGCCTCGTCGTCGGAGACGGTATCGTTGTTGCAAATCCAGCCGAGGACGTCGACTCGAGAGATTTTGGTGGAATTTAACGGCGTTAATAACATTAACGTCAAGAGAACGGCCAAGGAAAAGATGAACGTCAATGCCATTTTCGATTCATGATCAGAGCAACGATGCTTTGATGTGTCTTTCTCCATAATAAACTACTTCTTAACGACTCTTGTCTATAGATAGGAATGGTTTCGAAACCTAAACCGGACAATCTCAAGTTCGGTTTAGGTTTAACTTCTACTCAATTTGTAATGCGGTTTTGGTTTAATTTAAATAATGGAACACTGTTCATAGTTCATACACATTCGTTAAATCATGGATTTGGCTAGATTAAAATCAAATTTAATCAAAGCAAATCCTAAATAAGTAAACGAACACTAAGTAAAGATTAAAACTATGAGAGTGAAAAGATTATAAATAAAAAAGAGTGAAAATTTTAAGTGTAACATACACTTTTTTTGTTTTGCGCATAGAGAAAAGTCTCACCTCATTGCTTCTTAACAAACTGTAAGCCATTTTGGTCTGAGTACCGCTCCATAAACCTCATGAACCTATCCCATTCTTTCGGTGTTCGCATTATATGCTTAGCCACAATCCCTTCCGGTTTCCCATTCACGAATCTCGCGTTCACATCCGTCGATTGAATCACACCTTCCTCATCAATCATGTATAGTCCTGTTATCTCCCCGACCTCGCCGCTCGAGTCGAAAACTGACGGCTGGTCGAATGAGAAGAGTGCCATTCCGTTACTTCCGTCTCTTGACCGAGTCAGTTTAACATCAGGGATCGTCATCTCATCTGTTCCTTGAATGAATTGGAGCGCCGGTTTAACCATCATTGTGATTATGACCGGTTTTCGCGGTTTTAGAGCTGTTCGAGATGAGGTTTGGGCCTGAGGGAGGCTAATGGGCCTGCCAGTGAAGCAGGAGCCAGTGATGGGAAGAGCAGAGCATGAAGATACAACAATGCCTGCGAAAAAACGGATCAAATTGTGGTTTTTGATTACACATTTAGAGCTAATCGATACCAATTTTATGTTCAAATTACATTATTTTTTTCTTCAATTTCAGTAAAACATAAACCCTAAATCCCCAATTATCCAGAACATTCTTCTGAGCTCGCAAATAAACTTTATTTAGTTTCGGAAATCAGCATTTTATCGAAAATTGTACAAGATTTTTCCAGGTAAAACCATAATCAAGCTACATGCAACACGAAGATTCAACTACAAATTTCCAAAACTCAAAAGGTAAAATTAAGGGATTTTCTCATACCTGAGCGTGGAGCGTCTCGAGGAGAATGAGTGATAGATGTCAAAGACCCTATCGATCGAAAACATGCAGCCATTTTTGTGTTGTATGTGTGCGCGATGAGATTAAAGACAGAGAAGAGAAGAGAGTAGAGGAGGAAGAAGATGAAGCAAATGCTCTGCTGTGGTGGCGGGAGATTCATGACGTGTCACCACCTAAGCCACTTCATTGGATACTGACATCGTCTCAACTAATGGGCTTTTTCAACTTTAGGCCCAATATTTATCCTCGTCATATAATCAGCCCATTTCCGCTTTTGGCAAGAGGAGTCTCTGGTTGATCCAGAGGTTTTTAGGATTTCTTAAGAGTGATTTCATGCAAATGCAACACACGTGGCACATGCGTGCAGATCGTAGGAAAAGCTGGACTCAGGTCTGTGATGATGCCATAACGAATCCCATGGCCATGTGAAGAATCGTCAGCATATATACTTGTAAGATTAATTAATAATAAAATGTTTTAGTTTAGGATTTAAAATCCAATAAACACCATTTGCAAAGAGTTTATGTACTTATGTGGGATTAGGTTTTCTCTCTCTAATAATACAAAATTAATATTAAAGTAAGTGATTAAGGTGCTGATCCACATGCATCCCATTCAGCCTACAACCTCTTGTACATGTTTATTTATTTATTTATGATCTATACATCTCACATAACTATTCATATATTTGTGTTTTCTTTTGTAATAATACATAGTGTAGACAAAAATTACTTACAATTTATACCAAACAACAAATTTTTACTTGCAATTTCCTCGTTTCTTAAAATCTTATATCGGGTTAAAGATTCAAAACTAGCTAAGTGTGTTATAATACCCTTTTTGTTTTGTTTTGTTTAATGTATTATAATACCTAGTTAGTGAATAGTCGTAGATTTTAAGTTATTTATCAAACGATCGAAAGGATCGATAAGCAAATGAAGAATTTAACTACGGATGGGAATGTTTTCCAAAACTACAAACTACAAATAATAAGAAAGAAGGAAAACATTAAAAAAAAAAAAAAGACAGGTCCACATGAGTGCATGTGAAGCAATTTTTCTGGGTAATGTAATAAAAAGGATGTAAACATGAAATCAGTAAGAGGAGTGGGTATGTTGGAGTAGTATAACAATAATTGATTTGATGAATATGCTTGTGCATTTCTCTGCCATTTCCCACATATCATTTTGTTTTTAATTTATCTTATTTTTATAAAACTGAGCTTTTTTTTGTTTATTTACCTTGACCCATTCTGGAAATCTATTCTTAATTTAATGTGTAATTTACAACGACCCGTAAAAGGTTGAGAAAAGACCAATAAATCATGTTGACAACAAATGGTTTTGGTTTGATTATCTTAAACGTCTTCTAGTTCTCTTGAGTTTGTCACGGTTATTGTGATTTGGTTTCTGTAGTTTTTTTTTTTGGGTGATATCAAAAGCTTATCAAAAACAATTTGGCTGCTACAATCTAATGGGCACTCTACTCTATATAAAGAGTTACTGTCTTTTAACGTACTCTTTTTTTTTTTTTCTTATTCGGGTTAAATTTTTACCTTTTTTTTTAACATGACCTGAAAGCCATTGGCATCAACTTTTGGTGTATCATGTATATGTCGATACACACTTTTAGGCATTAGGTTATGAACATGATTTATTGGTCTGAAATCAGCATTATTTTAGTTAGATAGTTTGCCGATATATGCATGTAGTAATTATTATATGTACATTTACACTACCATATCTCTTATTAAAACCTGTAACATGGAAAGATTCTTATCTACTCAATCATGCAAACGAAGCAAACAGTAACAAGCCTCACTCTCTGGCCTCTGCAGTGGCAGACATTATAATATTCACATATAAGTATTTGTTTTTGTTACGCATCATGGTATGAAATTATGAATAAAAGAAATAAATGTTCCATATAATGGCCATGAGGTGGGTAAGGTTCGATTTTATTTTATCAACTAGCACGTAGAAAGAAACTTTACCAAGTTCTAATGGGGTAATTAAGAAGAAACGTGAGATCGATCGTGGGATCATCCACAATATTGCTAATATTAATTATTAATTGTAATTATTTGGACCTATCTGAAATTAAATATGTAGACAAAGGTAATGGGATCATCTGTTCTTCTTCATCACATGTGCAAGTCACCCATCCTGATGCTTCGAACGTTCACCTCGGTGGCTGAACAAACGATATATATTATATACAATATATCATGGATTAATCATTAATGTCTTATGTATTGGTAAATCAATCTATATCTGTAATTTGATAGAATATATGCTAAGTTCAAATGGTATTTCAATTTTTTTCTTACTTAGAAGGCAAGCATAAAAAGACCCGAAAAGAAAAAGGCGAGAAAACAGATAAAGACATTCTGCAAAAGCTGAATTAGAATGAAGTTAAGCATAAGACATCTCCGATCCATGGCGAACACCAAGTGTATTTATTATTTATTATATTTATCAAAAGTAATTATATTAGTATTAGATCAAGCTTAATTAAGCCATCTATGGCACATTCACAAGTTACTATACAGCAAATCATAGTTGACTATAAATTGATTATTAAAACACCGAACACATTTTTGGAGTAGTTGTAATTTGTAAAAACACATTCTCTCTTCACATGTTCCAAGTCTTAAGAAATTTCTCAAATAGCTCCAAGATCTTGTTTTTGTTTTTCTTAGAACATTTAACCCTACATACCCTTTAATCACTAGATCCATATAAAACCAAGATTCATTTTATATATCTCTATGTATCCACATATAACATATATATAGATATATATACAGAGCAAGCATATACTTACTGAGTTTTTTCTTATTCTACTCTTCTTCCTTCTCCACCTCCTTGCATGTTCACTTGTCTTGTTCTTGATAATGAACTAAGCAAACAAGTTTCAGTGCAAGCTTCTGAGACAGAGGATGAAGATGAAGATGAAGATGGAGATGAAGATTGTGGTTCTATTTCTCTATTATTGTTACATTGGTTCTAATTCCTCTGTTTCAGCTTCCATCAACAATGGCGATGAGCTCTCTGTTTTGCTCTCGGTGAAATCTACTCTTGTGGATCCTCTCAACTTTCTTAAAGATTGGAAGCTTCAAGAAACCGGCGATCACTGTAACTGGACCGGTGTTTGGTGCAACTCTCATGGCAATGTTGAGAAGCTCGACCTGTCCGGAATGAATCTCACGGGCAAAATCTCGGATTCAATCAGACAGCTGAGAAGCCTTGTCTCGTTTAACATCTCATGCAACGGTTTCGACTCGTTGCTCCCGAAATCAATCCCTCCTTTGAAATCTATAGACATCAGCCAGAATTCATTCTCAGGGAATCTTTTTCTATTTGGTAATGAGTCAATTGGACTCGTTCACCTCAATGCCTCAGGGAACAATCTCTCCGGAAATCTCACGGAGAATCTCGGGAACTTGGTCTCTTTAGAAGTTCTTGATCTCCGGGGAAATTTCTTTCAAGGGTCACTTCCAAGTTCATTTAAGAATCTGCAGAAGCTGAGATTTCTCGGATTATCAGGAAACAATCTCACCGGTGAGTTACCAAGCGTTCTTGGCGAGCTTCTTTCACTTGAAACCGCCATTCTTGGGTACAACGAATTCGAAGGTTCGATTCCACCGGAATTTGGAAACATCAACAGCCTCAAGTACCTCGATTTGGCCATCGGAAAGCTCAGTGGTGAGATTCCTTCAGAGCTCGGGAAGCTCAAGTCACTCGAGACACTTCTCGTGTACCAAAACAACTTCACCGGAAAAATTCCAAAAGAGATCGGTAACATTACCACACTAAAGGTTCTTGATCTCTCCGATAACGCATTATCCGGCGAGATTCCAATAGAGATAACAGAGCTAAAGAACCTACAGCTACTGAACCTGATGCGCAACAGACTCTCCGGCTCTATCCCTCCCGCGATCAGCAATCTCACACAGTTACAAGTCCTCGAGCTCTGGAACAACACATTCTCCGGCGAGATGCCTAGTGATCTCGGGAAGAATTCTCCGTTACAATGGCTTGACGTTTCTTCAAACTCCTTCTCCGGCAACATTCCTTCGACACTATGCAGCAAGGGGAATCTAACTAAGCTCATTCTGTTCAACAACACCTTCTCCGGTCAGATTCCAGCGACTCTTTCAACTTGCCAGTCACTAGTTCGAGTCAGGATGCAGAACAATCTTCTAACCGGTTCAATTCCCATTGGCTTCGGCAAGCTTGAGAAGCTACAGAGACTCGAAATAGCCGGAAATCGTCTTAGCGGAGGGATTCCAGGAGATATCTCCGATTCAATTTCACTTTCTTTCATTGATTTCTCAAGGAACAAGATCCGTTCGTCTCTCCCTTCTACAATCCTCTCGATTCATAATCTCCAGGCGTTTTTGATCGCCGATAACTTAATCTCCGGCGAAATCCCAGACCAATTCCAAGATTGTCCTTCACTCTCGAATCTCGATCTCTCATCAAACAGTCTCACGGGTACTATTCCCTCCAGCATTGCTTCATGCGAGAAGCTCGTAAGCCTCAACCTAAGAAACAATAATCTCACCGGAGAGATCCCAAGACAGATCACGACAATGTCAGCATTAGCCGTGCTCGATCTCTCCAACAATTCCTTAACCGGTGAACTTCCAGAGAGCATCGGAACATCTCCGGCGTTAGAACTCCTCAACGTCTCCTACAACAAACTCACTGGCCCAGTCCCTATCAACGGCTTTCTCAGAACAATAAATCCAGATGATCTGAGAGGAAATTCCGGTCTCTGCGGCGGCGTTCTTCCTCCGTGTAACAAATTCCAGAAGGCAACATCAGAACACAAGAGTTTCCACGGGAAACGAATCGTCGCCGGATGGTTGATTGGGATAGCATCAGTTCTAGCTCTAGGGATTCTCACCATCGTTGCAAGAGCTCTGTATAAAAGATGGTATTCAAACGGATTCTGCGGCGATGATACCGCGAACAAAGGTGAATGGCCTTGGAGATTAATGGCGTTTCATAGGCTAGGGTTCACAGCTTCCGATATACTTGCCTGCATCAAGGAATCGAACATGATTGGAATGGGAGCTACCGGAATCGTATACAAAGCAGAAATGTCACGATCGAACACAGTCCTCGCCGTAAAGAAGCTTTGGAGATCTGCCGCTGACATTGAAGATGGAACAACCGGAGATTTCGTAGGCGAAGTAAATCTCCTCGGAAAATTGAGACATAGAAACATAGTGAGACTCTTAGGGTTCCTATACAATGACAAAAACATGATGATCGTATACGAATTCATGCTCAATGGAAACCTCGGCGACGCGATTCACGGCAAAAACGCCGCCGGGAGGCTTCTCGTTGACTGGGTCTCGCGTTACAATATTGCTCTAGGCGTCGCTCACGGCCTCGCTTACCTCCACCACGATTGTCATCCTCCGGTGATTCACAGAGACATCAAATCCAACAATATCTTGCTCGACGCGAATCTCGACGCCAGAATCGCCGATTTTGGCCTCGCCAGGATGATGGCTAGAAGGAAAGAAACCGTTTCAATGGTCGCCGGTTCTTACGGTTACATAGCTCCCGGTAAGTTTAATATACCTTACCGGTTATCTAACACGAAATCGAATTACTAATCCGGTTCAATCTTAACCAATTTGGCTGATCATTTGCAGAGTATGGATACACATTGAAGGTGGACGAGAAGATAGACATATACAGCTACGGTGTCGTATTGTTAGAGCTTTTAACCGGAAGAAGACCATTAGAGCCAGAATTTGGAGAATCAGTAGACATTGTGGAGTGGGTGAGAAAGAAGATAAGAGACAACATATCACTAGAAGAAACATTAGATCCTAATGTAGGAAACTGCAAATATGTTCAAGAAGAGATGCTTTTAGTTCTACAGATCGCTCTTCTTTGCACCACGAAGCTCCCTAAAGACAGACCTTCTATGAGAGATGTGATAACAATGCTCGGAGAGGCTAAACCGAGGAGAAAAAGCAATAGTAATGAAGAGAACACTAGTCGTAGCTTGGCTGAGAAAAGGTCATCGGTTTTTAGTACTTCACCTGTAAATGGCCTTCTTTAAGATGAGATGAAAAGAAGCAAAAAAATGGCCGATAAAATTATTCGTTCGATTCGTGTTCTGTATGTAGAACAGTAGAAGAGAGAAAGAGAGCTTTATCTTTTGATTTGATTTTTTCCATGTAGAATAACTTTCCTTTGTTTTACAGATCATATTAACTTTGTGCATTGCTCTGAAACGTTTTTTTTGTTGTGCAAGACCAAGACAGAGTATTGTTATAGCTTTTGAAGTGTGATTTACAAAGAGAACATAAAACTAACTAAAAGAAAATGGCAGAGCCAAAAAAACTGTAAAAGTGAGAAGAAGAAGAAGAAGATGCTTCTTACATTGTTGTTGTCTTCTCCTTGATCTGCGATCTGTCTTATTAATGTTTCAAACATAAAGGGTGGTTTTTGTAGATTATTTATTTGCTTCATAAGATCATTTGAGCTGTAAACGAAGATCATACAAAAAGGTCACAATGACAACAAAAAAAAACGTTTTTAATACGGATATTGGGATTGGATTGAATCAGTAAATGTACCTTTACCAGTAGCCTCCGATGTTTTCATTATCCGAAGCCTCCTCACGGAACCGATAAACATCCTAGACACAAGTAAAACTCAGGTTCAGGATTCAGAATTTGGAGAGTACATTGGACTCAATATCGAAAGCATAAGAACATATGTATACCCCCATGGCACATCACCAACAAGCATCCAATCTCCTTCCTTGTCTTCGTACGTTAGTACTAATCCAGAAGACCCATCTGGTAGTATCTTGAGTGGTGTTTCCATGTGACCATCGCTCTCTCGTGTGCTTGAACCTGATTGCAGAAAGAATCATCATTTCATTTCTCAGAACAAGAAAAATCTCAAAAGGAACAAAAGAAAAAGGCCACGAGATTCGAAAAAACTCACCTGTTTTGGGTTTCAGAAACATTTCTTCGAGAGTGTTGGACAACGATTCATAGCATTTATGAGCATTCAGATCAATTTTCCTTCCAATCGGAATGCCATCCATAGTCACCTTCACAAACATGGAATTTCTCAACTTTGTTACATCAGTTCTATTCTTGTTTACTTCTTGACGGATCTCCAAGTTTGGATCTTCAGTGGCCAATGTTTTGGCTTGGTTAACCATACTGTTCATTCTATAAGTCCTTATTGGTGGCCATCCCACAACTTGCCTGCAAATTTTCCAAGGTTTCAAAAAGCTCAACATAGAGTAAAACACTAAAGGACTAAACACTAGTATAAAATTATCCACGTAAAACAGGTTCAGATCAAGACAACTTCCTCCAAATTTAATAGCAAGATCATCACTTTTCAAGATCAACCACCAATAAAACATATACAGTAAATTCACTTTCCTTCCAAAGTAAGTACTATATAAACTCAGTAGAAAGAGATTGATAGTAACTTAGTAAGATTCAATTCCCAAATACAATGACCAAAGCAAATTCTCTATGATCAGGCAGACACATTCAAAGTCATCTACGTGATAAAGGTTCAAATTTTCCAGATAACAGTGATCAATAGTGATCAAAGACCATTTTGTCTGATTGATCCCATAAAAAGCAAAAATCAACTCTTTGTTATGGTTCTGCAGATAATCATGATAACGACAATCCCCAAATAAACCATAATCAATGTAAAGGCTTTTTCAGAATTGAAATGGTAACGATTCTTAATGATAATCATAAAGAAAAAGAGGAGAATCTCACCCGCTAGTTGCAGCCATGGAATCAGCTGTTCTCTTAGTCCCAGCAATTACGCTAGCTCTGCTCAAAGAAGAAGAAGAAGATGATGAAGAAGAATCATCAGCGTAAGGAACCCTACAATCTCGATACCCTTTACGACCGAGGCTCAACGTAAGACCGAGCTCAAGCTCGAGCTCATTCCCTACAGGAGAAGAAGAATCCTCGCAAGAAACGACGAGATTTTCATCGTTTGACAAAGTTGAAGCCGAACCACCGCCTTCCATTCTGGAAACCCAGAAGCTCAGAATTGGTAGAGAGATGATGAATCGTTGGAGGTTTATGATTCCAAGGGAAGAGAATCAGCAAAAGGGGGAAGAAGAGATGGGTTGAATTTGAAGCAAAGTTGGAGACTTTAAGTAAGGCAGAAACAGTGAGAAAGAAATTTAGAAAAAGGGAAACAAAGGATGAACAAGAAGACACGACGGGTGGGATTTGTCTCTTTTTACTTCCCTAACATTAGTCTTCTTTCTCGCCAAATATATCAATTTTTATGCAAAAGAAAAAAAAAAAAATTGTTTGGCACAAACAAAATTGTGATAAATTTCTCACTTTATTCCGTGAATATATTTATTTGCAACTCTTTTTGCTTCTTTTTTTTTATTATTTAACAATATCCACTTTTCTTTACCGGCATCAACAATTTTTTTTTGTGGACTAATATATTCCATTGTATTAAAAATTTTAGCTTTTACAAATAAAAACGAAGCAATTTTTATTTTTTTCTTGCAAAATTTTATAAATTTATATAATCAAATTTGCAATTATGCAAAATTCTATTAAAAAACTAGTTGTCTAATATAATTGATAAATGATAATCTACTCTCATAATTTCAATACAAAATATAAATTCTATATGCTACAATAATCAATAAACGGTATGATATTTTCTAACAAAATAATTGGATACCAAAAAGGTTTTAACGACATCATTCTACAGTGAATGTGTGATTAAAAAAAAAGTGATAAGTAATACATGGTGGTGTTAATATTCAGATGTTTTTAGTTGGTATTGACTCCAAAATCTATATAGATCGGATATATTTAAAATGGAAATTGATATACAAACGGTTGGTTGTATCCGTGGGATTAATTAAAAAAAAAGCTAAAATATATATTTGCATACATATCCTCTTAAGTCTCAAAACTCCAACCAAACAAAATAAACAAAGAAAAAGTGGGGGCTCACATGTCAGCTTCATGGGATTCAATCGGACGGCTAGAAAAAGGATACTCAGAGAGCTACGTGGGGGCCACGTGAACAGAGGGGGGACTCGTGCCCACGTCCTTTGGTCCATCTTTCCAAATCGGACGGTGCCTATTAGCTCCGGTTAAAAGCTAGATATCATTACAGATATTAATTTGTTATTATAATCAAGTGGCAATCTAATCTTAATCACGTAATTAAAATTGAATTTTAATAGAAAGAGAGTTTAGCTGTCCATTTTTAGTGGTGTCCGAATAAAAACCCTGTCGTCTGGAGGGAAGACATAACCGACCGTTGCTTCTTTACTTTCCAAATAAACCGTTCAATTAATTAATTGCAAAGAGAGAGAGAAGGGTTGAAATTTTGAAAGTGTTAGTTGTCCATGTGGGTCCCAAACCCTACAATCGGGAGAGTAGTATGAGATTCGCTGCGGGGTGCACCACCGTAACTAGTATCTGATTCTTAAAGCCGGTTATTTCCGAGATAGCTAATTCCATAATCTTAATGAAAACCGTAGATAAACCGGGACCGGTTTATTTCGAGTTGTTATCTTCTTCTGTTGGAATAGATTTGGTTAGAAAAATGGATATCAAGGATAAAAAAAATCAAGGAAAATGAAAAGGAAAAGAATAGAAAAATGGAAATTAAACAAAACGGAAATGAATTGATCAAAAAGTAAATCATGAAGAAAAGGTAAACAAAAAAAATGAAAACTATTACAATAGAAATTAGCAATTTACTACAGTTAAACCTTTATAAATTAATATTCGATTCATTAATGTCTCGCTAAATTAATAATTTTTTTCTGTTCTAAATTGCTATTTTGATATAAATATCATTTTTATAAATTAATAACTTCGATTAATAAATAAAATATCATAAAAATACATTAGTCCTAATATTATTAATTTATAGAAATTTTACTGTATTTGTGTTTAGAATATTAACTCTATTTAGGATGTTTGTGTTAAAGTTTTACACCAAAAAAAATTAAAAAGAGAGAAAAGAGAAATAAAGAGAAAGAGGTTTAATAAAAAGAGAGGTTTAAAGAAAAAAATTCATACTAAAAAAATATCCAACATCTTCTTCTTCGTCAGCTAGTCTTGTACGGAACTAGTTTCAGCAAGAGAGATCGAGCAAAAATTGCAGAGAGACAAGAAAAGACAAACTGTATGTGATTCGTTCGGACAAGAAGTGATGATGAGAGGATCTCGTCTCCTCCTCTGCCGCGCTTCTTTTTCTTACCGTCTTCGCTCCTCTGATTACAATCATCTTCGTCATCATCACAGTTTCCCAAATTTCACCAAACGTAACTCAATTCGAACCTTTCCAGCTATCAATGGATTTCTCTCCGATCCATCACCATCTCCGATTGGTCCCATGGTCAACGCGCGAGTTCTGTTTTTCTCCACTTCAACTCCAACTCCAACTCCAAATCAAGATCAATCCGAATCTGAATCTAACAAGAAGATCCTCCGCACGATTTCAAGCTATCTATGGATGAAAGACAATCCAGAACTCCGCTTCAGAGTCATCACTGCTTTAGCGTGTCTCATTGGAGCTAAGTTCTTGAATGTTCAAGTTCCTTTCCTCTTCAAACAAGCTATCGATTTACTCTCTTCATCTTCATGTTCATCATCTTCAATCGCTAATTCAAATCCTTATCTTCTTGCTGCTTTCGCTACTCCTACTTCTGTACTTATTGGATATGGCATAGCTCGATCTGGATCTTCAGCTTTTAACGAGCTTCGTACAGCTGTTTTCTCCAAAGTAGCTCTCCGCACAATACGATCCGTCTCTCGTAAAGTTCTCTCGCATTTACATGATCTTGATCTTCGTTACCATCTAAATCGAGAAACAGGTGCTTTAAACAGAATCATCGATCGTGGTGGCCGCGCGATTAACACGATCCTCTCAGCTATGGTTTTCAATCTTGTTCCCACCATTCTTGAGATATCTATGGTTACAGGTATATTAGCATACAAATTCGGATCTGTTTTTGCATTGGTCACTTCTCTTTCTGTTGGATCATACATTGCTTTCACATTGGTTGTGACGCAGTGGAGAACCAAGCTTAGAAACGCTATGAACGAAGCTGATAATGATGCTAGCTCAAGATTGACTGATTCTCTTATAAACTACGAGACTGTTAAGTATTTCAACAATGAAGACTACGAAGCTCGAAAGTACGATCATTTACTCGAAGGATCCGAAGATGCTGCGTTACAAACAAAGAAAAGTCATGCCTTTTTAGATTTTGGACAGAGTTTTATACTTAGTACAGCTTTGTCAACAGCAATGGTGTTGTCTTCTCAAGGGATTATGAATGGTGAAATGACAGTTGGTGATTTGGTGATGGTGAATGGTCTTCTTTTTCAATTGTCTCTTCCTCTTTTCTTTCTCGGTGGTTTTTACCGCGACACTGTTCAGGGCCTTGTGGATTTGAAAGCAATGTTCCGGTTGCTAGAGGAGAGATCTGATATAAAAGATAGAGATACAGAGACAGAGCTTCCTCTTCTTGTTCTGAAAGGTGGAAGCATTAGCTTTGAGAATGTACACTTTAGTTATCTTCCGGAGAGGAAGATTTTAAATGGGATTTCGTTTGTGGTACCGGCAGGGAAAAGTGTAGCGATTGTTGGTAGTAGCGGAAGCGGAAAATCAACGATTCTTCGAATGATATTCAGATTCTTTGATACAGATTCAGGAAATGTTAAGATTGATGGTCAGGATATAAAGAAAGTGAGACTAGATAGTCTTAGAAGCTTCATTGGAGTTGTCCCTCAAGATACTGTAAGTTGCCATTTCACTCTATATAGTTTTTGACTTTGTTGTGATTAGTTTACAATATGTTAGCATATAGTTACAACTTCATTACTGGCGTTGTAGGTGCTCTTCAATGACACAATATATCACAACATTCACTATGGGAACCTTTCAGCAACAGAGGAAGAGGTGTACGAAGCAGCTAGGCGTGCAGCGATACACGATACGATCATGAATTTCCCGGATAAATATTCGACTTCGGTTGGAGAAAGAGGGCTGAAGTTGAGTGGTGGAGAGAAACAAAGAGTGGCACTAGCTCGTGCGTTTCTGAAATCACCAGCGATTCTGTTGTGTGACGAAGCGACGAGTGCGCTCGACAGTAAAACCGAGGCAGAGATTATGAAAACGCTTAGGTCGTTAGCGAGTAACAGGACTTGCGTTTTCATTGCACATAGGCTAACAACTGCGATGCAATGTGATGAGATTATAGTAATGGAGAATGGGAAAGTGGTGGAGAAGGGGACGCATGAAGTGTTGGTGGGTAAATCAGGAAGATACGCTCAATTGTGGACTCAACAAAACAGTAAATTATTGGATGACTGAATCTTGTGTTTGGGTTCTTTTATGCCTCATTGGTTATTTTTGGCTGTTTATTTCTTTTGGTTTACGTTATTTTTGGAATCATACGTGCAAATATAATTGTTTACTTTATAGCCTTAACAAAAACTTGTTTGTAACCTTGGAATAGAGAAAATCATTTTGTGGTAGTATCAATCCGATTTTTCTGTTATTTTCTTTTTCGATTTAGTTGGATAAAACGAAAAGCAAGATATATTGTTAACATAGAAATTATTACTTTTTAATCATTTTGCTTTTGAATCCATATTTACAAGATGATGTAACAAAAATCAATATTCACTAGAGATTTGATTTTGGTACGTTTTTCTTCAAAAAAAGTCTTAAGGTTCAACTGAATCAAATACCCAATATTAAAAAAAATTTTGGACACCGAATATAAACTTTTACAAAATCATAAAATGAAAAGCCAGTTTGGGCCGTAAGTGGCCTTATAAGAGAGTGAAAGAACAAAAATATCAGAGAAAACCAGAAATTTTAAATAAAATCAAAAAAAAAAAACGAAAAAGACAAAGCCCAATATATGATTCCAATCATCCAATAAACAACAACCACGTAAGTCTCGACCCGCGAGTTATCTTCACGCGCTGTTACAAAACAATGGCTGATCTCTTTGTTCAGGACAGCCCACCACCACCATCTCCTCCTTACAAAGAAGCGAAAATCACCACCACTTTCTCTTGCGGGACAAGTCGATTCTCCGACTATCCTCAAAAAGGGGAAATTTTATAATCATTTTCTGGATTCGATTCGTCTCCTTGGTCCTGGTCTCTTCATGAATTCCTAGGTGAGAATTTTTCTATTCTTATTTTTTGTTTGGTAATAATCTACAGAGAACCAATTGATATCTTTCGAGCATAATTTTGCAGATATCTTTGCTTTCTTCAATAAATAGTTCACGATTGGTGGATTCGGATTCGATCGCGTTTGTTTTTATATATGTCCATCGAATTTGATATTTGGTTGGATAATGTATTTGCTTTCTCGATGATTCTCGATGCTTGAGTTTTCATTATAATAATATAATGGTTTTTTCAGTAGCGTCTTCTTCGTTTTCTCATATCGATTATTTTCTCTGCTAAATATTTTTAAATTTTCTTTCGTTGCATTTCGTTGAAACAAATAAAAAAACATCGAATTTTTATTTACATCAGACAGTGAAAGTTCCTATGCTTCACACGAGCTTTAGTCTCATGTTGTTTCTTTTCTGTCATCTGTGTTCATTGAGGTCTTGTGTGCTCCGATTTGCTTATTTTTGGGTTTGGTGTTTGATTTTTCAACTATCGATTTTTATCTTTTTGGTGTATCAGATGCGTGAGTTGATGTTTCGACTTGGGGATCACCCACTAGAATCTTCAAGAACAAACAAGTCTTCGTTTACGTCTATTAGCAAGGTTTTGAATATTTTCTAAAGCTCAACTACTTAAAAGTTTATGTCTTTACAGATTCTTTGAAGGTAAATCAACTTGGGGGGGATTATGATTTTTGTGTTGCAGGACAAGAATGGAGGCTCGTCCAGTTCAGAGATCAGGTTCAAGAGAGCTCAGTAGTAATCTCTCCCGCACTTCTTCAATTCCATCTATTCCAAAAACTTCAGCAGCAGAAGATGTTTTCATGAAATCAGACAACACTCAGTTAATGTCGAGACCATTAGGACAAAGCTACCATTTGCTTTCTTCCAGTAACGGTGGAGCTGTTGGACATATATGTTCTTCTTCATCAGCTGGTTTCTCAAACAATCTCCATTACTCATCTATGGTGTCTCATGAGAAACAACACTACACAGGAAGCAGTAGCAACGCTGTGCAGACATCAAGCAACGATGGTTCTTGGTGCCCTGATTCACTGCCAGGAGGGTTTCTTGATTTTCCTGAAAACCACTTGGCTATTCATAGCGGTCAGATCAAAGATGGTGGCATTGCGGCTTCGTTTGATGACATTCAAAAACGAAGTGATTGGCAAGAATGGGCTGACCACTTGATCACCGATGAAGATCATTTGTTATCTACTAACTGGAATGATCTCGTTCTTGAAACAAGTTCCAATTCAGATTCAAAGGTTGTTCAAATTTCTGTTCCAATTTTGTAATTCTTTTCTGTATTCTCATATTGTTTGAAACTGGACACAATGTTTTAGGACCAAAAATCACTGCAAGTTGCGCAACCTCAGGTTGTTCAGCAGCAACCTTCTCCGTCTGTGGAATTGCGACCTGTTAGTACAACATCTTCGAACAGCAATAACGGAAGTGGCAAAGCACGTATGCGTTGGACACCAGAGCTTCACGAGGCTTTTGTTGAGGCTGTCAACAGTCTTGGTGGCAGTGAAAGTGAGCTTTCCTTTCCGTAGATTTTTTATGGCATATGGAAAGATAATAACTTTTATCTTCTAGTCAACTCATATTGTTCCTATTTTACGCAGGAGCTACTCCTAAAGGTGTGCTGAAGATTATGAAAGTTGAAGGCTTAACTATTTATCATGTCAAAAGCCATTTGCAGGTTCTTTTTAATGTTTACCTCCTTGCTCCTGCTGTTAAATTCATAGAATTGTCTTCAAATAAAATGATGGTGTCTTTCTTTATGAACTGCAGAAATATAGGACCGCTAGATATCGACCAGAGCCATCAGAATGTGGTATATATTGAAGTCGTTCCTTGATGGTTTTCCCTGAAAATTATACATTGACTTCATTTTAAAAACTTAAATTTCTTTGATCACTTCAGGTTCGCCAGAGAAGAAGTTAACACCCCTTGAACATATTACATCTCTTGAGTTTAAAGGGTAATGCTTTCTTTTTTCTGGTAACATCACAAGTGTTACACCATTTTTAACAGATTCTCACCTTGTTCGAACATATTTATATTGCAGTGGGATAGGTATTACAGAAGCTCTGCGACTTCAGATGGAAGTACAGAAACAACTCCATGAGCAGCTCGAGGTATGTTCATAAAGGCGGTTTCCATTAGCTTTGGTTTTTATGCTTGTGTGTTTGAGCTTTTGATTGTATGTATTACTATGGTAGCTGCAAAGAGTAAAAAGGCGAAATCTGATTCTAAAGTTTTTGAGAATGTGTTATTTTCCTGTGCCTTCAGATTCAAAGAAACCTGCAACTCCGAATAGAAGAACAAGGCAAGTACCTGCAAATGATGTTCGAGAAGCAAAACTCGGGTCTTGCCAAAGGGACAGCCTCAACATCAGATTCTGCAGCCAAACCCGAACAAGAAGAAAAGAAAACTGCTGATTCAAAGGAGCTCGTAGCAGAAGAAACTAGGAAATGTGAGGAGCCAGAATCTCCGCAGCCAAAGCGTCCCAAGACCGATAATTGAAAGAATCTCTCGACCAAGAATTGGTGTACTACTGCTGGACAATCTCGGAGTTTCAGAGTTTAAACAGTGATACAGAGAGAGAGCTCTTATCTTGAGGTTCTTCAGGACTTGTCTCTCTACTGTTTAACTATTTTTCTGATGGAAGACTCTCTCAACTCAGCTGTGTAGACAAACAAAACAACAGATCCCCAAGGAAGAAACAAAAACAATAAAGAGTTAGTTTGGGAGAATCTTCATCATTCCATTGTAATCTAAATGTTCCAACTCATCATTAGTCTTATTTTTAATCTTTTTAGAATATAAAACCCTCGAGGCTTTCTACATAAAATTCACTCTTTAATGAATTTAAATCTGGATTACAAAATTTACCTCACCAAAACCTATATTTTGTCAACTATGTATTACAGAATGTTTATAAACTTGACATCAAATGATACCACACATACATCTTTGTATCTTCTTATATTCATCTATCATAAACAAACAAAAAATCGAATATGAGAGATATCACAACCAAGAAAAAAAAATGATTTGAGAAGATAAAATCATCTGAATGGCTCTACAGGCATTGTTTCCTCCAATGTAACAGCAGCTTGAAAACAATCGACCGCTTCACGCATCGAAGAGACGGATCCTTCTGCTTTGAACATCTTTCCAAGATTGTACCAAGCCGAGTGGTTCAGCCTATCAATCCTAAGAGCTTCCATTAGAAAGCTTCTTACAACCGATATGCTTGATCGGTAACCGAGCTCCAGTAGGATCTCAGCTTTTGATATTAGGCTTGGGACGTGCATCGGATCAATGTCTAGAGCGGTTGTGAAAGCCTCCATCGCTTCGTCTAATTGCCCCTGTCTCTTGTACAGTACACCTGCCAATTAGTATGAATAAGCTATCAACATTACCTTCAGTGTAAACGCAAGCACAAACTAACAATCAAGGTCTAGCTCTCATTTGGAGAAAGAAGGAGGTGATGATACCTTCAGTGTGGTATCGAACGGAAGAGTAAGGCGCGATGAGTCTTGATCTCGAGATACATGTCTCTGCGTCACGCCATTGCGAGAGGTTTATGTAGATATGAGCCAGATCATGCCACGTCCCTAGCTCCAGACTCCTCAATCCTTCTACATATCCCTGTAATGAATAACTCTGTTTCAGGGTTAATTCTGCACAACTGAAAAGTTTTGAGGGAGAAATGAGACCATACCACGAATTACCTTTGGCAGTTTCTTTGCAGAATTGAAGCTTTTGCTTTGAACCTGAAGGAGTGCGAGAAGTTGTGTGTAAGTCTTAATCGCATCTTTCACTTCTCCTTTAGCTAAACGAAGTTTTGCCTTCAAACGCAACAGCTTCCCTTGTTCCCATTTCCCTGTCTCGTTTAGCGCCGCATCCACAATGGTCTCCGCGCCTGAAAACCGCTTCTGCGCTGATAAAACCCGAGCCAAAAGCAACCATACTTCAAGATCAGACTCTGCTCCAAGTTTCAACGCCCGTTTAGCATATGCTAACGCGGAATCAAGCTTCCTTTGCTCTGCACTCTCTACTGCAAGACGGTGTACGACTCTCGGGTTTGTCATATCTGCAGATTCCAGTGCCTGAACCCCCTCAGATTGCCTAGCAATCCGCTCAGTCTCGGTAATTGCCGTTCTTGAGCTTTCTGTGAGTGTAATCCCTAAAACAAGACGCGCTGCACCGTCTAACTGACTGCATTCGCTCCCCAAGTTTCCAATCGCTCTACGGGCATAGTCTACACCTTCCTCAGCAAGACCAGCTCTCTCACCACATATCTTGGAAGCCATCAACAAACCTGAAATCCGGTTTGGATCCTCCCGTTCCGAAAATAGCTTCCTTAGTAAACCGAGTGCAACAAGACCTTCTCCTGCACCTTGGTAACACAGAGACAATGTATGATAAAGTTCCCTCTGATCCAAGATCTCAGGGCTAAGCTCTTCGAATTGCTTAGCTAGAGCGGTTAGATCGCCTGCGATTGTAAGAGCAAACGAGAGATGGTCCAAGATCGCTGCGTCCCACAAGATTCTTTTCTGATTAACTTTCCTCAGAAGTAACATCAGAAGAAGAATAGCTTCTTCCACATTGTTCCTTGGAATGAATGACCCTTCTGTCTGAGAACGCAGGTTCGGTGGCACTGCTTCTTCCCCAGAGTAGAGAAGAAACACGGCATACTCTTTCTGGATTCTGGCCGTGGTTTCCGGATCGAGTTTCCAGTGATTAAGAAGCGCTCGTCTATAGGACAAAATAGCATCACGCGGTGAATCAGCAAGTTTCCACAACTCGGGAAGCAGCTCAACCGCTTTTGTCAGCGTCTCCTGCAACTTAATATCACCAGTCACATTTTCAGAGGCACCTTCTGCTAAAGAAGCCTCGACTATATCAAGAATCACTCTACAAGACTGTGCAGCTTCTGCAATAAGAATAACCGGATATTTTCAGTTAAGCCTAACAAGAACTAACATAAAAAGACCATTAGTACCTTGGAACCTTCCGAGACGCTGGAGGGACTTTGCTTTGAGAAAAATGGCTTCAAAAAGCAAACTAACAGCATGTTTAGACATGGAAGGCGGAGGAGCAGTAACAAAGCCGCCTTTAGACCGTCTTCTATGTTTTCGTTCTTCTCTAACAGTTAGAGCAGTTTTCATCTTTACTGTGATCCCATTGATATCAATCCCTTCAAAGACTCGCAATGCCGCCTCTATATTTCCTTTCTGATATTCAATTCTTCCCAAAAGCGCTCTCGCCTCCTGAAAACAACAACAAACACAATGAGATCTGCTTGTTCGTTCAGCAAAAGCTCAGAGAGTGATCTAGAGATCGAACCTCGTAGTTCAATGAACTAGTCTCACGTAGAGATAACTCTGCTTCTTCAATGTTCCCATTTTCTAGTTTCTTGGCATTCTCGCTCTCTGCGGCTGATAAAGTTGAGCTAACATTGTAGTCATCTCTGCCTAGCTCAGATCGCTTGTCATCATCATCTCTAAGTCTCATTTGTTCACCAGAACACAAACACTTCATTCTGATCTTCCTCAATCTCAGTCTTAGTTTCTGAAAATGAATTTTCTCTGGCCTAATCTCGTTGTTCTTCATAGCTTCTCAAAACGTTTGATGATCTTCAAAAGTGACACCAAAGACGATAAACACACATATTAGAATCTTCAAGGAGATCAAGATTTATTCAAACATGAAATAAACAGAGGCCAAAGAAACACTCACATTAATTCGATATGATTCAGTATTTACTTACTACTATGGACAGAATCAGAACTTTATATGATTCAATTCCTAAAAATTAACTCCAATCTACAATAAAAGAATGGTTATTGATAAAGGACAGTCACAATTTCAGCATTTAACTTAAAACTCACCCCCTAAAAAGAACCAAAAACAAAAAGCAAATCAGTGAGAAAATCGAGGACTTTGGGGATTTGAACTCATTTCAGTATCCAAAAGCTCCAAAATTTCAGAATGAATAAAAATTAAAACCCTAAATCAGATCAAATCGCATACCCAATTGAAGTAATTAGAACGATCAAGAAACAAAAAAGGGAAGAAAGAAACAGAGAGAGAGAGAACAAAAAAAGAAAAAGAAAACACCTTTGATTTTCCGGGAAAATAAGGAAGCCGACAGCCATGGTCGCCTCGAAATTCCTTAGACTTATTCCGATTCGAAACAATCAAAGCGAAGCAAACAATCCACAAAATTAAAAAAAAAGAAAAAAAATCTGATCTTTCTTCTTCTTTAATTTTTAATTTTGTCACCACCCTTTAACTTTCTCTCCGCCTTTTTGCTTTGTCGCTTTCTGCATCGGTGTGAGTGAGTTTTATTGCCTCTTTGTTTGGTGTTTTCTTCAGTAATAACCCTTTAAAAATAATTTAAAAGAAACTGTCAAATTGGGACGGCGTGAAGAAGAAAGAGTGCAGGCGAATAAAAACAGCAGATGGAATTTTCGGAACTCTGGAACACAAGAGGAGAGATGTGTTTACTTAGTATTACAAAATATGTACTGTGAAGACATTTATTACCTTTTTATATTTTTCCTTCTTTAATTATTTTTTTCTTATTTTCGCGTGTTGAAAATGTCCTTTGCGGGTCCCTCTTTTTTTTTGGGTTTTCATTAATTACTTTTGTTTTATTTTGTTTCTGTCAACCATTATTTCGATAATTTAATTTTTTATGGTGGTCACCGAAATACTAAATATGAATAAAGTTGGAGTATTAAAAATGATGGAGCTTTGAAATTTTGACATGGCAACAAGCAAAAAAAGGATGAATCATGGAAAATTATCAAAATTGATTAGATTTTTATGTAGATATAGTAGTAAATAAATAATGTACTTTTATAATTCATTTTTTACTGCTAATATTATTTATTTTGAATCTTGTATATATTTTTTTCTATTTTTAAAAATTTTAGTATGTGGTATCGAGGATACTGATGGTTGTTAGGTTGATCATTAGGTGAAATAGTTTGAACATTATGATTTATGAGCATACATATACAGAAATTGGGTAAAATACTAGATGGATATTATGAGGATATAAAAAAAAATCAAAACTTCCATATTTTGAAATTCAATGTATGGTTAAAATCCCATCATCCATACGTTTATTCCTTTCCATTTTTTGTTTTGTTTTGATTCCTATTTAATCTTTATAATTGGAAATCTTACAGAGTAACTAGCCAAACCAAACCAAACCAAATTACATTTGCACATTGAACCAAAGCATTAATATCGCACTAGCCAATGGGCCACGAGTCTGAATGCATGTGAACCCATAACAGGCTTTAGATTATAAACAATTTAACCGTGTCGTTTTCTCTAAGTATACTTCTAATTTCTAAATGACAGTGAAGTTCTTATTAAGCCCATCTTCTGACAATCGAGTTTACAAACCCATATATCGGAGGATCCAAAATTTTATCTTACTCTCGCGCTTTCTAAATATGTATATCCTCCCTATCTTCCACTTCCACTTTCACTCCCACGTCCCACCCATTATTATATCTTATATTTTCGTAAACACCTCAAAGATTAAACCGCAAACTGCTTTCAAAACCCAGTTTGCATTGCAACACACTACTACTACTACTACTACTACGTGTTGTAAAACTAAATTTGCATAAGAAAAAGAAAAAAAAAAGAAGAGAAAATATCAAAAACATTTTTTGTCTTTAACAAAAACGTCTTAGATAAACAAAAAAAATATATTAATTGTAGCAAATAAGTTGTTCTTTAAAAAAAAAAAAAACGTTGTTCTTTATGTTCACGGGCTTTGGGCGTCTCCCCTTGTCACCGGTCCAGTAAGTTTTGTGCTGCCATCGATACCGTCATGAAACTAAAAACATAATCGCGTAATTAACTTTGAAGAAAACTATATAATAGCTCGAGACAAAACATAAAGAAAAATATAAATCGAGCGTACCTCAAACTGATCCATCGTCATTAGATTTTGGGTAATCATAATATTTTTCCCAAAGGTAACCTGATAGTTTACAAACCGACACGAAGCAGATCGCCAGGCCAGCCACAAGGAGTAACAAACCATTTTTATCCATATCGTCTGTTAACAAATTATTAGTTTTTATAGAATCGTATCAACTTTCTTCTTGCAGACCTTAATTTATATTTATATTTATGTTTTCCGTAAGTTTACATCTTGAGGTCAGAAAAATGAAATATAAACTTTACATTTAGTCTCTTATCATTATGTAAAGTTACTTAAGTTTTTCTTTTTTTTGGTCAAAGTAAAGTTACTTAGTTTGTTGAGGTATCGAATTTATGATCACATAAAGAAAAGTAAACTGATGTAAGAAAAAGAAAAAAAATGTAAAGTTTACATTTTTAGGGTCTACTCTTAATTATCATCTTTACATAATAAATTACAGCTCTCTCCTTCTGCCACGTTTCATAAATTAGTTTTATCTCCCGGTTTGGATTAGTTCGGTATGTTACTACTTTGATTTGGGTCTGTTTTAATATCCCAATTCTCGGTTTAATTAATAAAACGAAACGTCGTCGTTTTTCATAGTATTATTCATTTGCCTCGTCCGTCCCATCATAGATAAAAAAAAAATCCAATTCAGCGTATCTCGTTTTGAATTTGTGCAAAGAGAGAGAGAGATGAGTTTCGTAGCTGTAGCTTGCCCCGTGCCAACTTCAATGCTTCTCACCGGCTTCAATTTGATCTCCTCCGATGTCAATCGCGTTTCACTATCGGTTTTTCCGGCGTGTGTATCATCTCGGAGCGTGAAATCTCTTGTACGCCTTGCTGCTGTTTCGTCTGATGATGTACCCGACCCTGAATCCAAAAACCAAACTCGGTCCCGTCGGAAAAATCAAGAATTCACGCCAAGTGCTGAAACCGAGAACGACAAGTTTCCGACAAAGGTCCCTCGTAAATCGAAGCGCGGGCGACGGAGCGAAGCAGACGCTGTGGAAGATTTCGTGAGAAGCTCTCTCGAACGAACGTTCTCCACCATACGGGAGCAGAATCCGGAGGTTTTTGAGAATAAGGAGAAGGTGAATTTCATCAAGGACAGAGGCGTTGATGAAGAGGAAGAAGAAGGAGGAGGAGGAGAGATGGTGGTGGAAGAGGAAGATCCAGATTGGCCAGTAGATACAGATGTTGGATGGGGAATCAAAGCTTCGGAGTATTTCGATACACATCCAATCAAAAACGTGGTTGGAGAAGATGGGACTGTGATTGATTGGGAAGGTGAGATTGATGATAGTTGGGTTAAGGAGATTAATTGTCTTGAGTGGGAAAGCTTTGCTTTTCATCCTAGCCCACTCGTCGTCCTCGTATTTGAACGATACAAAAGGTAAGAGCTTTGTTTTTTCATTGACGAATTTTCACAAACACCTGGTATACAAAAGGTAAAACTATGAAAACTTTGTATTTTTTCCTTTATAACATTTTCTAAGAACGTTGAGAAGAACCATTAAAATTAAAGTCCATGTTAATGGTATGAAAACATGTCTTGAAGTCTCAACTAAATAAGCTAAACTTTGGTTTCTTAGTTTTTTAAGTGTTAGAGTGACCAAAATCTAATAATCAATTGAATTTTTGGACTTTTACAGGGCTAGTGGTAACTGGAAGACATTGAAGGAGCTTGAGAAAGCGATCAAAGTTTATTGGAATGCGAAAGATCGATTACCTCCAAGGGTATGTCAAAAGCCTTCCCTAGAACTCTCTTGATGTGATTACATGTTAATGTAGCTGCTCTTTCTTTACAAGAATCACCATGTTTGATCAAACAGGCGGTTAAGATTGACCTGAACATCGAGACAGATTTAGCATATGCTCTTCAAGCCAAGGAGTGCCCACAGATTCTGTTCTTACGCGGAAACCGGATTCTTTACAGGGAGAAAGGTGATAAGCTATGTTTTGTAATGTTGGTTAACTTTTTGCAGTATGTTTGAGCAATGGATCATCATACTGTGTTGAACTTGATGCAGACTATCGCACAGCTGATGAATTGGTACATATGATTGCGCATTTCTACTATAAAGCAAAGAGACCTTCGTGGATCGACAAAGCTAAAGTAACTCCGTTCTGTTAGTTTGCAACGGGAACAGAGTAGTTTGTTACTAAGAGGTTAGTATAGGAAAGGAACGATCAAAGCTTCGGAGATATAGATTGTAACATTATTGTATGTTCTTCCCAATATAAAGTTGTTCCCAAGTAATGATTTTAGTCGTCTATCTTTTATGTTCTTAGTGTTTCCCTAAAACGTTGATTTGAAAGCAATGGTGTATTGTAGAAGATATAAAAAGCCAACTCTTTTCTATTGAAAATCAATACACAATAGTAAAATTGTTTAAGGATAATCCATAAAATAAAAAGAAAAAACTAATCCATAAAAGAAAATCAAACATGCTTACAGAACACAAATCAAAATAAAAGAACTCTTATTTTGTATCTTCAAAATCATTATTTTTGTCCATAAAATAGAAACTACGTAACTATTGCAAATCGTGTGATCGAAGTAGTCACGCTGAACACTCGCACTCGCCTTTTAGGTATTTTCGAATCTTATCAAACCAGCCCGCCAGATAGACCAACATGATGATGATGATAATGATGAGACCCAATCAATAGGACTACTCATATTGTTCCTTGCAACACAAGGATTTTCTTTAGCAAACAAACAAAATTTGTGTTCAAAGTTTGTTTTTGGGTTGTCTTCTTTGCCTAAACAATTATATACTAATATACACCCGTTCGTATGGTAATAAGGAAATATATATTTTACATTTTCACAAAAATAAAGCATTATCAAGTATTCTTCTCCCCTAAATAAGTTAACTTTACATTTGAAGACCAAAAATTAACAAATTAACTTTACAATTTTCCTCAATCGTTTATATTTTTTATTGTCACTAAAGAAATAAAGTAAACAATTAATTTCTTTTTTTTTTAAGGAAACAATATCTTTAAAGAGGAGAATCATAGAACTAAAGAAAAACGGTAATTCTCATAAATACCATAAAACCAATATTTGTGGCAAACAACAAAAAAAACGTTGATAAGAGAGAATAGAAAGTCTAAAGTCATAAATCATATGATGTTGTGTCTAGAGTCTATCAGGTAAGAAGCTTCTTCCGCTTGGCGTAACCAAGAAGGACCATGAAAACCACAATGCAAAGCGCAATAACACTCCCCACGACGTAACCAAAAATTCCAGTTGTAGTATACCATGGAATTGATATGTTCATTCCGAACAAGTTAAACACCAATGTCCCTACCGTTATTGCAAAATTCTTTATGTCCACCTTCATCTTTAGCTCCATCAGTCCGTTTCGTTCATTCCTCTGTTCTATCTTCACGTACGCTTCCGTGCTGTCAATATGCTCCTTCATCTGCATATTTTGGTCCAAATTATTAATTTACTTTTCTACAACTTAAAGTGTTCCCTGATTTACTTGTACTATACTTACCATAAAAATCTTGTTCCGCATTTCCTCTAGTTGCATGAAGTATGACTCCAACAACATCTCCACATCATCTTCCTCCTTAACCATAGTGGCGCTTCTTCTCTTTGATGCTGGTTTCTGGCTCTGGATCCATTTCCTTGTTAAGTATAAGTTTGCCATGTCTTCCTTGTCATCTAACAAATGCTCAATCTCATCTCTCACCTTAACAATTAATGTACAACAAAAAGCTTTATGTTTCCGTCCAACACACAACATTAATTAGTCAAAAGGTAATAATTTACTCAAAACGTTTACGTACCTTTTGTACACGGGCTGCCAAGTAGGTGAGATTACTTTTTAAACATCGTAGGTATGTAAGATTATCGGTGTTGACCTTCTTGGTTAGTTCATCAAGAAAAGACCAAGCTTGTTTCTCAAGTGCTGCCACATTGCTATTAATAAATGAGCAGACGACCTCAAGTGCAATCTCCAGAACCTGAAATTCAAAAGGAAGCTCACTCTCCAAGCCCTCTGCACCACCTACTTGATCATCAACATGCTCACAAGCTTGCTCTAGACAGTTCCTTGGAGGAAACTGTTGCTTTAGTCTATCAATAAGTGAAAGAACTTGAGGACGGAGAGGATCAAGCAACAGAACTTCTTCTGCGGTAACTATTGCATTAATAACCTCTAAATTGACAACAATAGCTTTCTCCTTGACTACAGAACAAAAGATAGATTTGTTATTGTCTATTGTGGAAAAAGTAGTAAGCAAAAATAAAACTTATACCTAGAATTTTAGAAGAATGAGAGAAAGCAATCCTCAAATCCTTAGCTGAAACCGAAGCACGGTTAATGATGATGCTCTTGTCACATTCCACAAGCTCCGTCACTCCAGTCCGATCAAACCTCATCCACATCCTTACTCCTACGGATTTCTTCTTCGCCTTCACCGTCTCTCCCACGCCGCCTGCATTAATAGGCAGAGGAGGTGGTCGAGATGAAAGCATCCGTGTCTCCTTCACCGCCGAACTATTCTTCCTTGGAAAAGACTCCATTGACTTCCCCGTCGTAAGTCAGAGACGATAAGGCCGCCGCCGAGCTCTGCCGTTTCTTCTTCGGTTCCTGCTTTTCCGACAACAGACCCGAGTAGGGTTACATGTATTGTGTGTGGTATTTCGGTTTCGGCCATGCGTGTGTTGTATGATTTAGGGTTGTTATTAGATGTTAACATTATATATAGAGTTTTGATGACTTAACAAATCATAGAATTAGCTGAATTTCAAATATTTTTTATATATAGGTTTGTTAGATTTCTTTGATCAAAAGATAATTATAAACTATCGTAGAATTATCTTCAAGATATTGCATAATCTTTTATATTTTGTCAGTTATAGTTTTTTTTTTTTTTTTGATAATTTTCGTATATTTAAAATCTCCAAATATCTAGCTACACAATAAATATATAATAAATAGTTTAAGGATAATTAATTAATGAATTCAATAAATCTCCAAACGTCTACACCACAATATTGATAAATTCAATAACTCATACTCCTAGAACAAACAAATAAAGAAGCATGTAAACAATAAGAAAAAGAAATTTTTTTTAAAAAAAAACAGAGCTCCGGACTCCGATTTTGCAACTTCAAAATCATCGTTTCTGTTCACCAAAAAAAAAAAAAAAGCTATGTAACTATTGTAAATCGTGCGATAGTTATTAACTTCTTTTGACCAGGAAAAAAAATCGAGTACCTCCTAAATCGACGGAGCGAAGTAGTCAAACACAACAGTTACTTTCCTCTAATATTTTTTAGAATCTCTCGAAACCAGCACGCCAAAACGGCCAGCAGGATCACGAAAAAGACAACGACGCAAGCTATGACCAAATCACGAACACTACTCATATTGTTAACGATTTTGTTTCTGTGTTTTCTTCTTCGTTTAGACGATTATATTTATAGACATCGGTTTTTATGGTAATAAGGAAATCTATATATACATCCATATTATAGATTTCATAAATGTAAAGTATAGTCACGTAATCTCCGTATATAAGTAAACTTTACAATTTGACGACACAATTTTAACAAGTAACTTTACATTACATCTTTCGTTTTATATTTGTAAACTGTGCAATTAACATTAAAACCATAGGAAGGGTTTTACATATTTTTCCGATTGTTCAACAAATGCAAAGCTGTTGGGTTTGGGCTTGAGAGTGGAGATTTAATCTACTCATCTTAATGCTCTCCTCTTTTATCAAATCCATGAAACTAAATTTGAAAATTTTCAGTAACGAGAGTTATTATCATATGATCCTTAAACATAAGAAATTAAGGATTTACTTATTTGATTAAACATGAATACGAATCAGAAATCATTACAAAACCAAAAATGGTTTCAGTTTCTCTAAACTTTGCCTTGTTTTGCAGCAAACGAGTCAACTATTCTTTTGGAGATGCAATAAGCAGTAGACTGAATAGTGATCATTGGGTTAACCCCAACAGCTGAAGGCAATACACTTCCATCACAGACAAAAAGTCCCTCTGCTTCCCAACTCTCACCATTCTCATCCAACGCACCTTCCTCCTCCGTAGCTCCCATCCTACAACTACCCATCTGGTGAGCCGAGAAGTACGTCGTCCAATACTCCCCTTTTGAGCTGACTCCACCATCCGCACCAACTCCATCTAAAAACTCTTCCATGGCTTCTTTGCTACTTCCTTCACACTTCATCCTCTGTCCATCACTCCTATACAATCCGAATCAAGAAATGATAAGTTTGTATACTTAAACTATTTTAGCAGGTTAAGTAAACGTACCTATATGTTCCAACTTCAACTGCACCAGCTGCAACCAAAACCCTTAAAGCTTGTCGAAGTCCTACCCTAAGATTCTCGTTATCTTTCTTGCTTGTCCTGTATTTAACCTCACCTTCCTTCATAACCTCACCTGAGCCGATGTCTCGAACCAGAGGAAACAAATGAGCTGTTCTTCCATACTTCATCATCCGCTCCTTAAGGTCTTCTCCTGAAACCCAAGGGCTTAACCCTGCATATGAAGCTGGTCCTATCATTGGATTCTCCAGTATTGCTCTGCATCCTGATTCAACCTCATTGATATGATGAACGGATGTGATGATCCCTCCCTCGTACATTTTACCAGAGAATTCAGAATCTTTCTCTGGGAAGTATCCCCATGTCATCAGAGCTGGGTGCAGCCTTAGGTTCCTTCCGATGTTCCAGTTCTTTAGCCCACTAGAAAGCATTAGAGGCGGTGTCAACAACGAGCCAGCGGATGAAACCGTCACTCGAGCTTCAATCATAAACTTCTTCCCAATCTTTCCTCTAATAGAGCTTGCAATCACTCCTACACATTGTTTCTTTCTCTCAATGCTACTGTTAGTGTTGTCTACTAATATAAACTTCTCAGCTTTGATGCCAGTCATGATCACTGCACCATTCTCTACAGCATCAACCAACCAAGTTCGGTCTGTCCCGTTCTTGTCTCCTGCTCTACATCCATACCCGCAAGAGCCGCAGTAATGATCCTCTGGTGAGTTTCTTGGAACTGACTCTATCTCCAACCCGAGTCTTTCGCATCCTTTCCGCAGAATCTGGTTCTGAAACCCATCTTTTATGCACTTTTCCGTGACTCCGATCCTTGTTGTAACATTATCCATTGCAGTTTGGTATTCTTGGCTACCAAAAAACTTGATCTTACTACCTTCTGACCATTCTTGCAAAACATGATCCGGCGTTCTAATTGATGCTGACCAGTTAATCGCTGAACCTCCTCCAACAGTTGAACCGGCCAAGACCATGAATTTCCCATCAACCGAGGTCAAAAGCCCGCCTTTCTCGTATAGCTCAAGCATAGATGGACTTTCAAGACCAGAATAATCTTGAGCTGTAAAGTAGTTTCCTTTCTCTAAAACCAAGACTTTCAATCCGGCTTTAGCGAGGTTTGCAGCTGCAACACCTCCTCCACTTCCCGAGCCTATGACAACCGCATCACATCTGATCCTGTGCATACCATCACCATCATCTCTAGCGGCATGAACACCTTTTCCGATTAGAGATTGTGTAATGGTATTGTCACTCTCATGCATTGTCTCAATGAGTCCTGTCTCAAGTGGTTGTCGTTTCTCATCTGCTTCACTCTTCTTGTTGCTTGTTGTCTCTGTATTGTCCACACAATACCCTATAGCTTCCAATGCAGGATTCTTCAGATTCTCATCCATCTGTTAAACAAAGAAACAATCATTATTCTCAGTTACTCAAATAAACTTTTATTGAAGATATTTTTGTTATATACCTGGGAGAAGAAGTGGAAGAGAGAGTAGAATTTTGCAAGGAAGAAAGTGACTCGAAAAGGAAGAAGGAAGCCACTCTGTCTCGACCATTTCCTTAGGATCTCTTCTCTTTTATCCAATGGAATTTCAGAGAATTTAAGAACGAAAGGCCAAGTCTTATCAAGACAGAGAGAGCCACAAAACAATAAAGTTCCAATTCTGAATGATAAAATCATTAATACGATTCTCAAAATCTTCACTGCTTGTGATCTTCCGTTTTTCACTATCATCTCCGCCACCTAGAGAAACCAATACAAACAACAAAATTTGGTTTTCAGGAGAAAACAACATGACCAACCTATATGTATCTTATCTATAAGCTATTGCCTTAATTTGAGCAAGAAAAAGAGAAGAACCTCATCAGTAAATGGTGGTTGAGTTGAGGAAGCTATGTTGAAGAAATCAACAGCTTGCTGCTGTGACGGAGGAGGGAGGAGAGTTTGACAGATGACGGCGAGAGCTTGAATCTGAGAAGGTGAGAAGCCATGGTTATAGCCTTCTTCTCTCTTCTTGGGTCTCAACAAAGGATGCCCTCTGCTTCTTCTTCTTCTGGCTTCTTCCATGAACAATTGAATTCTCTAGTTAATGATTGGATTAGAATCTTTAAGGAGATAGATATCCGTGAGCTTGAAGAATCAGCCGTGTCTTTATAAATTACGAAGTCTTCCTAGTTGTGTTTTCTTTTATAATAAATCTGTTGGTGGGTCCCATTACATTAAATGTGTATAAGAAATAAATATTTGTCTTCGAGTAAGGATTTGACATCTCCAAAGCTTTATCACTACCTCACTCGAAAGTCACGTTTGTCTTTCTGTATGTTTTTGTATATTTGGTATTTAGTCCTAATAGTCCCAATAGATTTGTTTCTTATATGGAATATTAATATAAAATATTATTCAGAAAAGGAAGTCACAAAAAAATCAACAATTTCTATTTGACTCAAATATTGTTTAAAATTTTAATGTCATTCTATATTTTAGTATTCTATCTTTTATATGGTTCAGTGTATTACTTATCGATTTATACTAGTTAGGAGAGTTTCCATAGTCTTAGGTCCAACCATTAGTCCTAGCCAAAGATGGAAAAACATTAAAGACATTTAAATGATTATTTTGACTTTTAAACTACTAGAAAGCAATCATCTTTATAAAAAAACAAAAAACAAAAGTTTAAAATATAATATCTTTTCGTGGTGGGATATAAATGTTTTGGTAGCCCCAACCCCCAAGAATACCTCAACCATATTCCTTAAGAAAGTCTTGTGGGAGTAAATATATTTTTCCCGCTTCACAAACGATACAATAAACAGAAATAAGTAGTCAAGGGGAAAAGTACTCTCCTAATATAAAACAAGGCCTGCACAAATTGATAGACGGGCCTTAAATATTAAAAAGCCCATTAAAGAGTTAAGGCTCACAATAGGCATATTTGACTCAAGTCTCAACATTTTAGTATGATTTCTTGGGAACTTGAACATCTTTTACATCAATGTACATTCAAATTGTATATATTTTGTTTTCGTCCATTTTCTCTTTATCTTATGTCTATCTTTGAATTTTTATATGCAGAGAAGTCATAGACACATTATCAAACGTTTTGATACAAAATCCGAACAACATTACATTGAATTTCCGAAAGAAATAAATATTTAACATGGTTTCATTACTTATAGGAAAACAAGGAGGTCGAAACATAACTGCAAAAGGCATTGTACAATTTTGTCATACAAGGAATTTAAACAGCGACAGCTAAAAAATAGATGGATAAAAAATAATAAATGAAGGGTCTGAAACGCTGGCACAGTGGGGACAATTGTAGGCAGAAACCGGAAATAGAAATGGCATGCGTGAGACCGTGCCGTTTCCGGTAAGAGAGTGACACGTGTCGAAATCATACTGGAAGGATCCTTTAGACATCGCTTTCGTACGACACATACACTGTTCCCTTCGGCGGCTACGACGCGTCTTTGTCGACTCTTCTGCCGTTTGCCCCCCTCCTCTCCTCTGTTACAACTTACAACATTTGTTCCATTTTTTATTATTATTTTATTTTTTTAACTCTTCTTTTGTCTTTTCTTTTTCTGTTTCATTTTCATCATCTTTTGTCTTTATAAAAAAAACACAGTTAATGGATTTTAAGGTGAAGTAGAAGATAGAAAGCAACATTTGAAATTTCATTATGTATTTATAAAAGTTTGAATTTGGATTTAAGGAATGAAAAAAAATTGGAAACGTAAATTCTATGATTTTGTAAAATAAAAAGGCAGCTTTGAAATTTTACTCCCGAGTAAAAAAAAAAAAAGATTTTAAAGGTGTGTTGTGTGTCGGGTCAATGAGCCTTAAAAATTGATGTGTCGTCTTCTCTCTGTAAATTTCGTCAGGTATGGTCCCAACATGCTTTTTTCCTTCACCTTTTTCTTTAATTTTTTTAATTTTTACCCACGGAACGTGAAGTTTGTACCATTTCCTCTTGATTACCATCATACCCCTTCCATTTATTTTTTTACTACGAAGTTCATATATTAATAAAAAGCTTCAACTAGGGGTACTTAAGTAAATTTACAGAAGCTTGTACACCCATAAAAGGGTACGTCTCACTAGTTAGCAACAAACCCAAAACCCACATTTCTGCAAGCTTTCTTTGCTCTGCTTTCATGGCGACTTCTCATCTTAACCTCTTTCTTTTCTTCTTTCTCTTTACTGCTACAATCATCACCTGTCAGCTAACCGACGACGACGTTTCACCTCAACTCACCCTAGACCCATCGGAGCAAGAAGCGGTTTACCGAGTTCTTGACTCAGTCAACTCAGCCATCCCATGGAGAACTATTTTCCCCGACGATCTCTGCGCTTCCCCACCAGACGGCGTCGTTTGCGACTTCATCTACGCTTCTCAACACGGTGTTGCAACGTCTGTCCACGTCACCGAGTTTCACTTGGGCTACATCTCCGAGTTCACGCAAAACCCTCCTTGCACTGCAAACTCCACGCTCAATCCTCTTCTCTTCACTGCTTTCAGACATATTCGGAAGATCTTGTTCTACAACTGTTTCACCACAGATCATGTCTCGTTGCCTGAAACCATACCGGACGATTTCGGTTCGGTTCTCGAAGAGTTGGTTTTCATCGAAAACCCTTCTCTCATCGGCGACCTCAGTGTTATGATCGGTAATTTCACCAAACTGAGAAGATTAGTTCTCACCGGAAATGGGTTTCACGGCTCGATTCCAGGTCGAATACTCGGCGATTTGATCAGTCTAGAAGAGATCACTCTCTCCAGAAACAGCTTGACCGGTCGGTTTCTGACGAACGCTACGTCTCGTCTGAAGAATCTAAAGATTCTAGACCTTAGCCATAATTTTCTTGACGGAAATGCCCCTGATTCCATCGGAGATTTGACTGAGCTTATCAAGCTAGATCTCAGCTTCAACGAGTTCTCCGGAGAAATCCCATCCGCCGTCGGGAAATTAAAAAAGCTTACTTTTATGGATCTCAGTTATAATCGTTTCGGTAACTATGGCATTCCTCTGTTTCTAGCGGAGATGCCTGAACTAAGAGAGGTTTATCTAAGTGGGAATCAGCTCGGAGGGCATATCCCGGAGATTTGGAAGAATCTCGAGGGTATTTCTGGAATTGGTTTATCCCGAATGGGTCTCCAAGGGAATATTCCAGCTTCGTTGGGGTCAGGTCCTAAAAATCTGTGCTTTCTGGCGCTAGACAACAACAATCTCGACGGAGAAATCCCGGAGGAGTTTGGGTTTCTGGAGTTTGCTCGCGAAATCAACCTCGCGAATAACAATCTCACCGGAAAAGCTCCATTCTCCGTCAGTTTCAGAGATAGAATCGGGAAAAAACTCAAATTGAGCGGGAACCCAAATCTCCACGTCAAAATTTCCGATCCTCCTCTCGCCGGACCAGTTCTCTCTTCGTCGGCGTCAAGGGTTTTCACGACGATTTGCTTCCCGGCGGTTTTATTGGTTCTTTACATTTTAATGAAACGGTGAAAACACAAAGAGGAAGAAGAACAGATTAGGAAAAAAGTCTTAAACATTTATTTATGCTTTTTTGGACCTTTTTGATTAGGGAGAAAGTACTAATTTTTTGCTTGTAATTACTTGGGATTATCTTAAAAAATTCTAATAATATTACAAAACTTCAAGTTCGTCGTTTTTTTTCTTCTTACAATCTTGGAGAATGTAGCTGTTTTTCTTATCAAACTCCATCTCAATCGTCGCCGAATTGAGACATAGATCTAACTGAACCAGTATCAGACATAAAATCCGACATTTTATCAACTTCCGATCTACGAGACGATCTCGAAGAGCCGCCATCCTTAGGTTTCTTCCTTTTAGATTTCTTAGGAATCTCTGGTAATCCAACACTAGAACCTTCATCCTTAGTTTTCCTAGACGATGAGGAGGTGCCTTTGTTCGAAGTCCTACGTTTGGTCTTGTCCGATGTCTCTTTCGTGGGAGAACCTTTTTCCGACGATGATTTTCTAGTGGATTTTGGTAGGTTTGGTAAATCTCTAGTCCGACCACCACATTCTGATTGACATATTACGGAGGAATCTTCTTCTCCAAATCCCGGAGTTGATTCCATTCCCGGAGAACTCTTGAACTCGTTCATCTTCCAAACATAACGTTAAATTTAAGTACTTGTTTGTAAAGAGTAGTAGTATTAGAGAGTAGTAGTAGTAGTACCCAAGTAGGTGCAGTGGCATTATCGGACGGTCCATCCCAACCAATATGGGCAACATGTTTTACGTCCGTTGGATTCCCGATTTGCATCTCTTGTTCCTTTCCACCTTCTATTGCTTATTAAACATATAACCAAAAACCTTTTAGTTTTCATTGATTTAAATTTCATACAAGCAAAATTCAAAAGGTGGATGCCTAATTCATCGAGTAAAAACATGAAAACATGAATAATCTACCATTTCTTCTCTATTGATGATGCCTATTCTTTTCAATACAAATCTATGAAAAAAGTAGTGTTTTATTGAATATCAACATGCTAGCTTAAATGTGTTTATCTCAAGGTTTCACATTCAGGCATATTATAGTCATCATTGAGTCTGAAACATTGAAACGAAAATACATGAGAGAAAGAATAAGAACTCACCAAATACTTGAGATATATATCGGAGCCCTTTCAATAGGCTTTTCATCTTGGTACTTGACATTCCAAGTTGCATAGATCTCTTTTCTTAGTGGAGAAAAATCTATATCGTACGTTTGTTTTTATTTATTTTTATAAACCTAATGAATGATGTTGAAAAGAGCGAAAAGGCTTAATAACCCAGTATAAATTCTACAAAAAGTCACTTCAAAAATGACCTTTACGTTTTAACAGAGATCTGTGATCATAAAACTTTTCTAAAAAATTGAGGAATGGTGAAAAATGAAAAAGAAAATCCTACGTCTAGCTCAAGAATCCGTAGCTTTCTTGAGAAAATAACAAATATTCAACTCGAAAATCTCATGATCATGCATACTTTCGCAGGTTCGTGTACCTGAAACTTTTTGATTCAAAATGTAAAGAAAGAAAAAAAAAGGGTTCAGCAAGATGAGAACATTAAAAAGAAAAAAAATTAAAAACAAAAAAAATGTGCTTGAAAGATGTGTGAACAGAGCAAAATGACGATGGAGGAATGAGGGGGACAAACAAAGATTGTGTAGGATTTTTTTATTACTCAATGGTTTCGAATTTTGTAAATAGATAATTCAGAAAAATTACGAGGGAAAGTAGTATAGAGAAAAGAATGCCATCAAATGAATAACTACAAACAAAACAAAAAATTAAAAGGTAACGAAAAAAGAGGGGAGGAGAATGATTTTGTTAAAATATGTTTTCTATTTATTTGACAAGCCTATTTTTAGGATAAGTAATTCTTTTATGGTTTAACAGTTTGTATTATGATATTTATTGGTAATTTGTATTTTTTTGTGGGAAGGAAAAATATGACTCTGAAAAATAATTTGTTTAAATTTTAAAAGAAGTCCTATTTCGCGTTACTTACATTATCGATTATTTCCATGCTTAAATTATTGTTTTGATGACTTGATTCCTTATGTAACTCCAAGTTTTTTGTATGATTTTTTTTAGTCTTTGAACTTTAGTATCATAACTTGAATTCAAAGAAGAGATTACTAAAGCATGAGACAGTTCCTTCTTTTAAACGAGAAACGGCACGCATGTTCAATTTCTTTAGCACACAATATCAAGTAGTATGTCAACAACAAACGAATGTACAACCATGAAACTCAATTGCATAGAAACAGAAAGATTACAGAAATAAAAGAAGAAAATAATCAGAGCATTCCTCAACGATCATCAACATCTACCGGCGGCCCAATTTCAGGGCAAGATCAATATCGATATTGGTCTAACAAAACCATAAATAGGATGATTGAAGGTTAAGCAATGTCTATTTCCTACTATTAGCCTGCAAGAACATTCAACAAATCCATTAGTAAGGATCATTAGAAGAAGAGGAGGATCATTAGAAACGTAGTCACCTTTCTTAGGAATTTTTCATGAATCTTCAATGCTTCTTTACACGCTTTTCTTGCGTCCAAATTACCCGCAATACCTCCCAATATCTGCAACCAAACCCAAGAAAAATAAACAACTAAATTCGAAAAGAATTGATTTTTCTCAGAATAGAGAGAGAGACCTGAACAACATCGTCTAGGCCTTTAGCTTCCTTCAAGAGACGTTTGTTCTTTGTTTCAAGAACACTTGCCACAACGAAAACAGCGAGCGTGTTGTGTTGCTCGTTCTGGCCATTCTTTATATATTTTCTCTCAAACTTTCCATACTGCTTTAGTAACCTCGGATCCTGTTCTGACGAGTTGTTTCTGTTCTCTGGTTCTTCATATGATGCAAACTTGTTTGGATTGTACTCCATAGCCCACATCAACTGAAACCAAAATATACCGATTAAGAGACACCATAAACCCTTCAAAAAGACCCTACACTATCAAGGCAGAGTCTTGTTACCTCCCAAAGGTACAAAGCATCAAGGAAGGAGAATTCTCTCCTGAACAATACCATCAACATCCGTATAGCAAACAAATACTCTCCACCATCGAGATCCTCTGTCATTAACTTATCATAAGAAGTGCATAGATAACAAAAACCAATGGAAGGCAAAAGGAAGGAGTAGTACCTAGATGCTGATGGAGCCGAGGATCAACTGTTTTAATGACCTGTGCGAGCATACCCAGCTGAGTCTGGACGCCCATTGATGTCGCCGTTGTCCTGAAATTTTCTCTCTGAAATCCAAGAAAACTAAAAACCATGAAAACAACAACAAAACCCATGGATGACACAAAATAAGACACAAGTTTTAGATCTTTACTAGTCTTCGCATTGCTCGCTCAAAGCACCAGAAAGCATCGGCTTCATTTTCGAGTAGGATTATCATCGGTGAACATATGTCATTCATTCCTAAATAAAATGGATAATTAATTCCCTTTCTTGTATATGTTGTCCTCATGTACTGTAATGAAGATTCAGCATTAACACCAAGGTGGACTTACCTTGAACATAGCCAATATCAGGATTTAACCATGTATATATGGAAAGAATATCCCATAGTCTTGCTTGATTACTCTCACTCTCATAAAAGCAGAGATACCGATCGGTTCTAATAACATCGAGGCCTGCAACAAATATTTAGCAAGAGCAGTTACATATCTCTGAATGTGGAATTGGGATAGAATGATAAAGAACATAAACTTATTGATGAGTAGGTAAAAAATACCAATTTGACTCAACACGAGCATCCACTGGAGCACACGCTTGTCTGTTATAGCGGTTTTCACGAGCCATTCTTGATTTTCTACTGAATATTCTTCTAATGGCTGCCCATCTTCCGCAACAACTGCCATTGTGACAAACTTTCCGCTACCAACAAGAGGAACCATTTTCTGACATTCTTCTTTCCAAGCATAATACTGCTCCCTTAGATAATAAGTGCAGCAAAATTAGCTATGGAAGTACAATGTCAAAAGCAGAAAACATTACTCAAAAGGATCTACCAAACTAGTGAGCTTTCAGTAAGTTTTCTCGGGTTAAGATAATCAATTTAAAGACAACACATAAGACAATAATACCTTCTGTGATTCCTCAATTTGCTCCTATCTTCAAAGGTACTGTCTGGATCGTAACCTCCTAACAAAAACTCCCAAACTTCTCCTTTGATAGAGGGATGAATCCCCTGAAAAAATGTATCCAAGTGAACAACAAGGCCACAAGACCATCAAGAGATAAAGACAAGAACTAGACTGACCCCTCGCTGTATACGTCGAAGAACTCTTTCCATATCCAAATGTCCATCTTCAGTAAACGCAGCGTGCCATCTTCTAGAACTTAGAGTTTTCCCAGCCTGATTAAATCCCAAAATGAAAAATTCAAACTTTGCAACAAGTTTATTGATCAAGAACATAGATGGTGTAAAAAAAAATACAAACCCTTGATTTGAATCGGGTCCTGGGAACATCAGCTTGACATTCTGATCTAACTGGATAAAAACCTTGCAAATCTTCTCCTCCGGATTTCCACATAAATTCACAGCAAATCATCCAAAGCTTCAATTTTTTTGTTTGTTTTTGGTCAAATCAATCCAGATTCAAAGCTAACCTATAATAATAGCCTACCATTCCTGTATAGAATTCATCAAACAACTAACAACAATCAGTAATAGCTTGATGTTCTTGTTTCTTGTATGTAGCTAAAGGTCAAGTTTTTCCAATAACAAACAAATAACAAAATGTTAAAACTTCAATTAAAGGAAATCACCAGGCTAGAGATTTTTCCCAGTTCAGGCATTGCAATAACATAACCTTTAAGCAATAAATTTGTAACATTTGAAATATTTAGTACCTTATCGGGTTCAGAATCATGAAGTAAATCGATCTTCGTGTATTGGTCAATCGATATTGATGGAAAGAGAGAGCTTAAATCAAACAATTATGGAGCGAGGAAGAAGCCCTGAGTCTCCACACGATCACCTTCCGGTCTGCCGTTAAACTTGACGCTTTCAAACGACGATTGTTGGAATACACACGTTAGTCGTAGTACACTTGAAAACGACGTCGGCCAACTTTAATATTAAAAATAATTTCGAATAATTAAGAAAAATAATATTTTCCTCACTTTTTTTCTTCCAAGTGGATCATCTTGAATTAGAAATTAGATTAGTGTTCAATGTACTAAAGTTACAAAAATCAGAAAAATAAAATAAACAACAAACAGGATTTGCAGTATTAAAGATCAACAAGTTGTCGTGATTACAACAATAATAAAAAGTGTGTAAAAATGATACAAAATCCAGAGAAGATGATACATGAAAAATTGTAAGTTTCGTGGAAACACCAAACAACATATGTAAAGTAGAATCAAATTTACAGAAAAGAGCCCATTCAAGGCTTCATTTTCGGATGGAAAGAAGCTCAAAGCTTCTGAGAGCCTCGTCACGAGCAGTCCTAGAAGCAGCCACTCGGTTGCGGTTAAAGGCAGAGGCTGTCTTTGACTCGTATCCACTCACAGCAGCTGCTGCTTGGGTTCTCTGAAAGACAGATGGTCGGCCACCACCACCGCTTGAGGCCACACGGCTTGAACCACGACTCTCCCCTGGTTCACCTGATGAGCTTGGTCTACTCCCCGAGGCTACTGCTCTTCTCGAAGCACTGCCATATCTGGAAGTGTTTCTTCCTTTCTCAGATACCATATTCTGACCAAATCAAATAAAAATGACATATCAACAACTAGCAAGACTTTGAGATTGATATCTTGAAAAGGTGTTCCATTCTATAATGTAAAAACAAAATATTGAAATTTATATATATAAACTAGGATGATTATATTATTATACCATAGCAGGTTTCATTTGAGGGATTTCGTTAAGTGTTCGATGACTGGTATGGTTTTGATGAGGACTGGATCCTGTAGCATTCCTTCTCGCAAATGCTTCTACTGCACCTGAGAATCTGTCGCGGATTTCCCTCCTAACTGTAATGCATAGAGAGGATTACGATATAAGAACAGACCAGTTTTTAGCTAAGCGAGTTATATGTTTCTTAACTCTGGCAAAAAGTATAGGATTACCTGAAATCCTTTCAGGTTTTTCAGCAGACGGTCCCACAGCCATCCCTGGTTTACCGATACGATGCTGAAGAAGAGATCAATACGGAATCAAAGTGAGTATGGACACTCTATAGAGAAATTTAAGAACAACTGTACTCACCCTTCCGTGAGAGCTGGATCGGGAGCTAGAACTACTCTGAGGGTGTTTCAATGCAGTCCAGTCGAATACATAGTCAAACTGATAACCTGATATCAAAAAAGTGAACATTTACATGAACATCAAGAAAAAAATCGAATATCTAGAAAATTGGTAATTTCTACTAAAGAGAATTGATTACAATTCACAATTACTAGTGAGGGCAATAAAAGGATAAAAAGCAATTCAAGGAAAGGAATATAAAAAAGCATTGGTATGACAAAATCTCAATACACAATACTACAAGGTGAGGAAGGACTGACTCCCATCATTTCTGTAATCAAAATCTTAACATAGAAATAACATCGCTATGTTACTTTATATCTAAAGAAGTAAGAGTTTAGCCTCTGAAAACACAAACCTTCACGGATAAACAAGTCTCGGAAAAGCCTCTTTAGATAGGAGTAGTCTGGTTTGTCTTCGAATCGCAAAGATCTGCAGTATTGAAAGTATGATACAAATTCGGGTGGTTGTGACTTGCACAAGACCTGATACAAGTATAACAGAATAGTTAACTTGTGATTTATGTGACAATGAGGCAGCTGATCAAACTACAATCAAGGGTATCTAAGCCATCTTATGTCTTCACTATGCGGTCCATACCTCTATAGGAGTTGAAACTTTCTTCTCGCTAATTCTGTCGTATTTCTGCTTCTTTGTGCCCGCTTTTAGTCCCTGCCACGGGAGGCTGAACCCGAGAATCCCAGAAAAATTAGACCAGAACAAGCATGTGAAAAGAATTTAGTCAGATAAAAAATGATCTGTATGCACAACCTTCCTCTCAGGAAATACATGAGCACATAACCAAGAGACTCCAGATCATCCCTTCGACTTTGCTCTGCCAACAAATAAGCAAACAAGCACACGTTTTAGGAATTATGTACACAAATTTGGTGCAGATCTCAAGTGGTTCTACTAATTGCTTACCAACTCCAAGGTGAGTGTTGACACTAGCATACCGAGCTGTGCCTGTAAGGTTCTTGTTTTCTCTGTAATGAAGACAACATTGAGTATCTATAAGAATTTAAAATAAAAACAAAATGAACAAAGTAGACAGTCATGCACATGAAAGCAACATAAATCACCTATAGGGGATGTGCCTATGCGTTTGGAGATCCCTATACTTCTTCGCGAGGCCGAAATCAATGATATACACCTATAGATACATATAATTAAGAACATGATTTCAGCGAAAAATTCTACACTGTAGAGTGTAGAAAATCTAACAGAACGATATCTCTGGGAATCATTGGTCAGTACGTAACAATCCAGCAATACAACAAAAAGCACCTGGTTTGCTTTGCGACCAAGTCCCATCAAGAAGTTGTCAGGTTTTATGTCGCGGTGAAGAAATCCTCTTGAATGCATATATTCAACTCTGCTAATCTACAATGATCAACAAACATTTTAGGCGAAACTCCGAACTTCTGACATTGTTTCCTCTGCCTTGACAAAGTAAAAGCAGCACTTTAGAATACTCACCAATTGGTCTGCAAGCATCAAAACTGCCTTCAAAGTGAGCCTCCTATTACAATAGTTGAACAAGTCTTCCAAACTCGGCCCAAGTAGATCAATGACCATCGCATTGTAGTCTCCCTGAACCCCAAACCACTTGAGGCTGGGGATGCCACCTTCACCACAGAAAAAAAATCCCGGAAATGCGATATCAGCAACAAAACAGGGTTCAACCGCTATTTTTCAAAGCTAAAGCAAGTTTTGGCACAATGATAGCAGCAACAGATATTGACCAGAGAACTCATCTAAAAGTTGTAAACTTACTTCCTCCTTGTAGAAGCATGTATATCTTCGACTCATAATGAAGTTGGGGATGCTTAGTTTTCACAGGCTCCTTCAAAATTATACAGACCGTTAGATACAATTTGTTGCTAAATTCCCCAATAACTTAAAAATATGAGTTTTTTTAATGAAGACACATAAACTAATAGAAGCAACAGTTTCCTTGTAGCTTGTTTAACTCGCACTCGGAATACCAAAACATAAGTTAATAGGGAAATGACGCCAAAAGGTTGAATAACTATTTCATCATCGCTATTGAGTTCTTTTCACAAAAATCAACTTTTACTCTACCCCTTAAATTAAGAATCACAACAGAAAAAAGAAAGAATATAATGTACATCATGAAGATGAAGAACAACAAATAGATTAGCTGATGAACACATCAAGTAATGAAACATAGAAACAAGATCTTAAATTCACATATTATTCATACAAAGGTAATGAGAAAGAATACAAGATTTGAATCATACCAGCTTAACAGCTACTTCCTCTCCGGTTTGCAGACTCACAGCTGAAAATATATATTTATTTTAAAACAGATTTAAATTCACAAAGAAAACAAAAACAAAATTAATCCACAAATTGAATACATAACTCAGATAAAGGCTGCAAGACATTATTAGAATGGATCAGATAAAATGATTTAAAAAAAAAAAAAAGCAAATTTACCAAGAAAAAGCTCTCCGAAAGAACCACCGCCGATCTTCCGGCCAAGCTTAAACTTTCCCTCAATTACATTGTCCATTTTCAAGTCCATTGAAGAACCCTAATAATACTCTCTCAGATTTTACGCCCTAATTTAAAACAAACTGTTGCATAATAATAATCCTCATATGAGAGATCGAAACAAAGACGATAAATAATAACTCAGCCCCTCCTCCTCCTCTCTATCTCCCTTCGCCTGCGTGAGAAGAATCATCCAAATGTGGTGACTCAGGGGGTGAGAAGATGACTTGAATCGCCGGAAAATCAGACAAAAACCAAAAAAAATCAATCGAAAAATCGACACCCGAGATTGATTGTCACATTCCCAAATCCAAAGGTGACGAATTGATTTCTGGTCCGAAAGGTTTGACCCAGTAAACATGTTAATGTATATAGAGAAATAGATATGGGCCTATGAAAGAAAACTAAATGGGCTTAACTTTTTGTTTAGCCCGGCCCAAATTGTTTATGCTCTTTAAAATATTTCTAAAAGAACCCAAACTTTTGGGAGCAATGTCAACCATTTCAGGGACAGAGTTCCTCAAAACGACATGCTGTGTTGTTTAAGAATCTCTTAAAAGCGATTGTCATGGGTTGGAAGGATCAAAACGGTGGAGATTTTTTTCTCACATTTTGTTGGTAGAACGTAGATTTGTTTTGTTAGATTAATTGAATCTGTTGTACAGATGCCTGAGATTCAGGGAACGAAGAATATATAGCCTTTTAACCATGGAAAAACTAATATACAATTCACCAAATTATCCCTTGTTTTTTGTATCCATGTCTACTAAATTATAATCATTAGTTATATCGCTTATCCACCTAAGTTCGAGCCCTGACAACTACAACATAAGCACATTATAAATCTGTCCAATTGGTTTATCTGGTAGCCCAGAAATGCAGACGGTCTGGCTACCTTCGGGCACTTAATCGGAAGGCATCCCAAATTCAGGATAGATAGTGTGGTAGAACTTAGGTTAAATATGATATTTGATATGTTAAATATGATATTTGATATCCCAAACTCGGGATAGGCATAGAAGTTTTAACTTAATCTTAGTGAAACTCAAATATAATATGATTTGTATCTAATTGTTTTTTTTTTTAGCATAAATGAGCTGCTTCATCCATGGGCTGGTCCACACGGCTTACAAACTTACAATCAAGGACTCCTAAAGAAACAAAAAACGACAGACTAGAGAGTAGCTTTTGAGAATCAACATATATGACAACTATATCAATCATAAATGCTAATCTTTGGATATAATTCATGTTTATGTACTTATGCGTGTGTTATCTTGTCCTTATCATAGAATCGACGACGTTTAAGTCATTGGGCCTGATCCACTTGTCATAGGCCCACTTTGCAACGTGGAATATTTTGGAGGTGTGTAGAGGATCTTTCTGCTGCTGCACACATCAATGTGTCTTGAGAAGGCTATTGGTCAGAGATGAAGTCATGAGAGCGTCAATAGGTGAGTCCACGTAGTCAATAATCCGAAACGTGTAGATTAAGATTCTTCATTTAAGTAAACGAAGCTTGTAAACTACTCATCATTATCTTTATTTTTTGAGGACAAAATTTTCGCAATGGGATCTTTATTAGCTTCAGCTAAGGAATATGCTTAATTTTCAAGATCTTTGACTCATTTTTTTCTCCTTGATCGTTGTATAAGATAACCTAGTTTAGTGACACTATGAATTTATAACTTTTTATTATATTATTGGGGGGATTTCTCATGGATCCGGACACAGTTATGTCATAATCGATCGTGTAATAAAGTTATTATTTGTGTTTACTTGTGTGCTTAAGATTCTTGTGTCATTCTGTTGGTTGGGGAGTTAAGCAAATTAATTATGTTTTTTATACTTAAATATTTATTTTTCTTAGGCTTGGATACAGTATTGCCTTTGTATTTTGTGGACAAGATGTAATGAAACAAGGTTATATAGCGACACAATCCAAAAAAGAAGAAGGTCTCGTTGTTGTTTCCATTGATTGTAAGACTTAAACAAAAACACGGAAATAAATCATTGTACATATTGATAAAAGTAACCCGACCCCGAAAGATTGAGTAAATTTCTCAATTAAGAAAAGTTAACAAGTGAAAAACTTAAAGACAAACAAAAGATTCTCTAGTGGTCCCATGAAGTTGAAATCCGAAAAGCGAAAAAAAGAAGCGATGTCTCTTTTTATTTTGTTTTTTCATTTTTAACTTTATTAGATTTCTTCTTCTCCTTTACCTCTCTTCGGTTGGTCTATAGCTTTCAAATGCTATTTAGGCTTAGGCTAAAGACACGCACAAATATAAATACATAGAAAATACACATTATATATAGAGTGGGGTGTATAATCTTCTAGCTAGGGGCATCTCTAGTGTGTTTAGATGTTTTAGGCCTATCGATGCATCGACCTTATGCCATCCACGTGGTCTCGTTTCTTTTCTCTCTTAAGATGATTTATATGAATTTCATCTTTTTGTACTTGGAATACTAGACAAACATAAGCTAATTATTGATATGTATATGTCACATAATTTAATAATAATGTTTATTTCGTGCAACTAATCAATATGATCTAATGTACATTAAACAAAATTAAAGACGTATGAAACATTTTGGTTGATTATTATTGACGGTAATAACGTAATAAATTTGTGGGTTGACCTACAAATTTGATGCAAACAGTTGATTGTATACAAACTCTAGATATACACAATATAATATTATACTCCAAAATTATCTTGTGTATATAGCCATCGTAGTATCTTTTTAAGTTTGGCGCGTTAAAACCAAACTGTTTCATTTACAAAATGCTTTAAATTTTTGGTTCCTCAAAGAATGAAGATATCAACCAATTGATCATGTATTTAAATACAAAAGTAATGATACCGCCATTAACTATCTTTTTGTTTGTTTGTTAAAGGCATGTCATTAACAATCTCACATCAAATAATCAACTTCGATATTTTTAATTGTTCGTGGACGATTGATTGATGCTACAATGGATACATCTAAACTGTCGCATAACATCAGAATATAAATTTAACAAAAGAAAACTTCGTGTGTTATACGTTATCTTATAACTTTAATTTAACTATAATTTGAATCTTAGAATCCTTTGTAAGAGGGTATATGATACATGGAGTAATTAGTTGGCTTAAATGAAAAACATCAGAAAATAAACAAAATTAAGATCAATTCGTATGATTATGATGGAAAAAACTGAATCTTAAATTGACCACCAATATTTTTTGTTTGTTCTAATTTTTTTATTGTTATCGTAAAGGAAACTATATGAATAAGTCCAATAACATTGCGGCGGCAAAATAAATAAATTAAAAATACTAATTAATCATAAGCACAAAGTTCTCGGTCACACGCTTCTTCAACCTCCCCCAATCAAACTGCCCCTCTTTTATCAAACACTGTTTTCTCTTTCTTTTCGCTCTATCGTCACGCACTATATTGTAATATTATATAGAAATTTTCTCAAAACTTTTTGTTTCCAGATGTACAATAATTCTTTAAAAAAAATTAAACATACCAATCTTTATGTAATATGTATTTACTAAACGTTTAAAAAGAGATCTCAAATTATTAGAAAGAGAAAGAGTTAGTTTCAAAAAAAAAAAATTATTAGAAAGAGTTTTAAAAAGTTCAAGAGCTATTCTAAAATATATACTTTTAATTGTTTTTATTTTCTGTAAAATATAGTTTTGGAATAAGAGAGTAGAAGTACCTCTATTATTTGTGTAATTGCCAATATGTATACAAATATATATAGGAAACGAAACTTACCGATTACATATATATATATATTGTGAAATATATTGGCGCACGTTATCCAGGATGTCGGAAGTAGAAGCATTCCAAGTTACACGTCTATTTGAGTATACTAATGATTGATATATGTTATTATATATGTGGCATCCTGTGGAAACTATAGAGATTAGAGAAAACCCATATTGTTTAGTAGGGGAAAAGGTTTCAGCTTCTTTACTCATTCTTAATTTGGCCCATTTGGATCGAAGGTCATCAATAATTTGTTTGTAATCAAGAAACTATAAATTATATGAATCAGTTTTTCATGAAATGATAATAACATTACCATAACATATAATCTGCACACAGTAGTTTGTGTTAGTGCAATCGGTGCATTACTATCTAGATTTAAATTTGTATCATACCTTTGTGTTAGCCCTATGTATTGTTGACAATAAAAAAAAAGAAGTGATGTTAGCATGAGTAGAAAGAAACCAAACCCATAAACATACAAACGTTTTAAACACCCCCGCCTTAGTCATAACTCATAAACCACTCGTATTCTCACAATTTATCGTTACTAACTCTTTTTATTTCTTTTATGATCAGGGAACTTGGAATGGAATTCAAACTTGTTCAATTTTTTTTTCATGACAAGTAACGACAGGAATATTATCACTGAACCTAATTTGTGTTGTTTTACGGAATAATATTGAATCTTCCTTGATAAAACATATGTACATGTCAATACTAGTGATCTATATTGCTACTCTACAGATTTGTATTAATGGTATCGATGTGTCATAATTTGTATAGTTCAAACCTGTATATTTCATGTAATTGACAAAAAGTTTTGCAAATTTACTATTTATATCTTAAGATTCTAAGCATACAAAACAAAAAAAATAATAATATTGACAATTTGAATGTCTATATTCTTAAAGTAATTACGGTTCATCGCACATAGAAATTAGTATTGTAACTCATTTAACAATGTACATAGTCAAATAGACAAAACATTTTATCTTGTCTAACTCTTTATTTTAATGTTCTATCAAACAAAAAAAACTCTTTATTTTAATGTTTATCTTGTAGGGTTAAATCATGTATAAGTATATCTTTAGGAAAAGATAATAAGAATTAAGAAGGTGGCTTTTCATTGAGAGAGAAAAGAAGAAATCATTTGGTGATTCATAAAATTACGATGTCTCTCACTGTCAGAATAAAATCAGAATAAAGTGAGAGACATCGTAATTTTATGATAAAAAAAGTATATATATAAAATTGTTTTACGACTATAGGTTCCATTAAATAGTTTTTGGTTATTATGCGAGATAATCGTTAGTTATTTTGTTAATTACCTAATGATTTCCCAAACAAATTCTGTTAAATTATTTTATAAATACACTATCAGTTATCCATCAAATTCTACCAACATCAATATTTTTTTCCTTTAGATTCAACCTCTATTTTTAAAACCCATATTACTTAAGTCTCCTGCCAATGAAGAAACATGTAAATTATTAACAATTTTAGTAAAATATTAGGCTACTGGCGGTAAAACTACAAAAATCACGTCAATCATGAATACCGGTTGATAAGCAAACATTCTTTAAAAAAAAAACAAATTAATTATAATATCTCTTACAAGAACATAAAATATAAACTATTAACAATATATATAAATAACAGTATAGGATTCAATGCATTATGAGATTGATGTGTATATATTGCCAATCACAATCGAGAATATAAGGTGCCTATTACTTGTAGATAACAATTTCCCACGTTTCTAAGTTATATCATTCCGAATCTTTTGATGTCAATTATACAATTTTCATCTGTATTCTTTTTCTTTGCCATGTATTTTATCTTTATGTAACTAATAATATGAGAAATTGACAGAAAGTCTTAGATGAAAGCTTGTCTCGTGACTCGTCACACATCCTGAAATATGAAGTGTGCCATTTTCTTTTCCTTGTTTTGAATCATTATTATTAAATCGTGTTTTTAGATATATAGAGCCTATACGTGGTTTGATGTGCGGCATGATATACGATCGATAAACAATTTTAATTTTTCCTGTTACAGACAGTTTTACTTATAGGTCAAATTAGAGAATTCCATGATCTATAATCTAATTTTTGGTTATGTTAGAAATTTTATATCAAAAATGCGTTGGGATCTATGACAATATATAAATGACATGTACCAACTTAATTATTAATTATTAGTTGGTTATAAGTTGGACACACAAAATTTTTTATCATGTACCAATTATCTAATAATAATAATATATATGAATAATATTTAGGCTTGATCATAAAAATAATCAGAAAATACATAACTCATAATCCAGAATTGTAACTAAAGAATAAATAATCATCGAAAATATTATATAGTTAAGCGAGATTTAATCTCGTTTATAAAAATGACTAGAAAAATATATACCGCTCATATATAAGCCAGACTGCCAGCTTTCCTGAAAATATTCGAAAAGGAAACATAAAACGTGGCGACACGTGGTGCCACGTCATGAACCAAATCAAGCATTTGATTTTTTTTTCCCTTTTTCAACGTTTCTCTTCCAGTTGGCCTTCTTTTTTTATGGCTTTGTAATTGTCGTCATTTCACTAATTAACCTGCATGATGTTTCTACGTGTACAGTTATATGTATACATACACACATAAATATATGTGTATGTAACTATAATCTATATAAAACATTATGAATATATTTTTTTCGTTTTTCTTGTACTAAACACGTTATCTTTAATTATTCGCTTCGACTCTCAGATGATTTTGTATTAGCTTTGATCGTTTTGAAATCATATGTTGACAGTAAAACCTACGCGTCTTTAAACCAAGTCCAAAATTTATCTTAAATTTATAATCATAATATTTTGCAGATAATAAATCTTCTTTCTTTTAGAAACTCATGATGATTAAATTATGATCACATCTGCAGTATTTCCGTGTACACATGTGTCGCATGTTATATTATAGGAACTAAAATTGTTACATCTCTTACAAGTATGAGAAACAGATTAAAAGGAATATAATACATTTTAGCTATTAAAAAAATAAAATATTGTTACATCTTTTTATAATGGACATTAGATCGTCATATGTAAAACAAATTATTGTTTTAATAAATAGAATGATGTACTAGATGCTCAATAATTTATTTAAAAATTATGAACTTTGAGAAAAATCACCATTGCTTATTTGAACCTTTGTGTGTTTTTTTTGTCGTGAATGTTTATGTTTTTTTACTGCTTTATTTTGTATCACAAATACTTTTACTTTTTTTTATTAAATAAAATGCGTTTATTATTTGATTTTATTTTTTTCAAAAAAAATAAAAATAAAAGCATAATGCAAGCGTTACACAGAACGCCGGTTTGCCTCCTCATCATCGGCATTGTGTTCGCTCTCTTCTTAACCTTTAGTCACATTTGTTTTGTTTGTTGATCCATTCCAGCATTGCACGAATCGGTCTTCGATTTGTTATCTTATAAAAAAAAATTATTTTATGATGAAACAATATCTTTACATATAAATTCTCTAAAATATATGAATGGATTAAGATTTAAATATAACTCGTATAGAGGGATTGCAAATGTGGAAACCAAATAAAAACGAGGACATGCATACTACAAATAGAAATTTAAATAATCTAAATCCCTTGTGATTTAAATTTTATATCTTGTACATATTTTTCTAGACCCACATAGAATCCACAATCACGTATGAAAACGAGGATTAGTATTTTTATAAAAAAATCTGCGTTTTTACAAAATAAACAAAAAATCATAACATTTATATTATTATTTTTCAAAATATGTTTTGAATTAGAAACCAATAATTTAAAATTCTCATTCATACTTCCGTCGCGTTCTTTTTCCAACAATGATTAGAGATTACGGTCCAATCAACAATTTATTTTCTTATATGACAAAAATAAGACAGGACAAAACTAACTGTCTACTAATTTCGTAATAATAACTTTAACATTTATAAAGGAAATTATCTAGTAACCCCATATTATTTCAAAAATAAATTCGTAAGTATATATCGTGTGTCAAGTGTTAGTTCTTTATCACAATCAAAACTATTTCATTTAAATCATATAATTAAACAGCTTATCGAGTTATTAACATGCTTTTGAGATACAGTGAATGTTCCAATATTTATTCGAGACATTACTAGATTCAATGAACTAATAGCAATTTAGATAGTTACAAACCATTTCCTTAGTATGTGCTTATTTAAGATCGATGTTGATGTAACTAGAAAATCGGAACATAAAAAAATGTTATATCAAATAAAGTATGCTGAAAGAAAACAAATCACTAATGGTCATAAAGTCAAAGTAGAATCCAACGAGTATCGGATCTAATACCATTCTTTCACTTGCATACAAATAAATTTTGTTGTATATATTATCTTCTATTCACTAATTGGCTTTTACTATACGAAATCGAAATATTCTTCGGTGAATTTATTACCCGTATAAAAAAAAATGGTTGGCCCTCAATGCGACGGCCTTAGAGCCATTGGGTATCTGGTTAATATTGAACGAATTCGACTGTCTCTCGCCCCATTTATATCAATTAATATTATGGTCTAATCACAGAAAATGTTCACATATTTAATACAAGATCATAAGTAATTATGGATCGGAGGCTCCATAATTAATTTTAACAAAACAATTATATTAGTATTTTTTGGTGGATGTGAATTCTACTGTATCGTTTGGGTCATATCTCATAAATGCAGAGATTTCATACCGCATAAAAATGTCTGCTTGTTTAAGATTGTGATAATGTCAGTCATGTATGAATGGATGTGAATCATAGCATGAATGGATGTGAATCATAGCTTACCATGCCTCATTAATTTTTCGGTTTGCATGATAGAACTACGATAATATCATGACTAGTACTTTTGTGAATGATATAATAAAAATAAAAGGCATAACAGTAGGTATAATGATGAAATAAATATTCAATAGAGTTTTTAAAGGGTACAGAGAGAATATACATAAATAGTCTAACACAAGTCAATTTCAACAAATGGTATAAAATGAATCATAATGATATTAGGATTTGGTCTGCAGAAGTAGTAACGGCATGCCATGTGCATCCATTTATAGCATACATATAATATTGGATTCTGATTTTGGCTTTTTAAAAATGAGATTATATACTATAATATTGTTTCTGTATTTCTTGACACTGCATGTACTTTCACGAGCTTTACAAATTTACCATGACAACTATTGACTATTATTGTTTTGCTTTTATGACCAAGCGTTTTATGACATAACCATGTTTTTGCTCATTCTTCTTTATTGTTTTTCAAGTCTCGTTCATTCAATAAAAAAAACAAAGATTAGTTGGCAAAATGATTTGCGTACTGTAGTGAGATGTAACCCTTAGGATTTCAAAATCAAAATAGTCAGTTAAATATTTTAATAAATACAAATTATATAACGTAATCAGTTAACTATACACACAACAGGTTTATTCAGAATCATATAAAGATATCAACAATGTTAAATAATAGATAAATTTGGTTAACTCTTAATCATTATCTCGCATTTTTTTAATGAAAGACTACGAGACAAAACTTAACATATAATATTTTTGTAAGTTGTGTTTAATTAATGGAGATAATCCAAAATTTCATACAATAATCGATACTAAAAAAGGCAAAAAAATGGAGTTTTGAAAATATTCCAATATCTCTTATATACATATGAAGAAGAAGGCTGCTAAGAAATACGAATGACGAATGATTAGATCACGACAAAGAATGTCAAATCCGTCACTCTTTCTCCAATCAAACACACATAACCTTCTTTACTTGGAAATAAACTCTTCCCCTTCGAGTTTACCCTTATTCCAATAAATTTTCCTCGATAATACATCTCTCTCATATACCTGTAGTGTGTGTGTATTAATTTGTACGCATCATTTGTGGGCTTGGTTTCTGATCATATCTATACACACATACACACATACACACCCATTAAATAAATATATATTTTTATATATATATATATAGTTTACGTCTCCATTTATGTAATGAACTTATCTTCTAAATGATAAATTTGCTATAATGTTGTTGTTATCCATGGGCCAAACAGTCTTATAATTAAATCATCAATATAATTAAAATATGGTAATGCATACTAAAAATAGAATAATTGATATGACTATCTATCCATATATATATATATATATCACAAAAATATTATTAAATAAAAAACTCGAATAAATGAATTGAATTAACTTAGAATTTAGGTAGCGTGTTTAACCTGAGTAGCTATGAAAGATTTTCATAGTAAATGAGTTACTATGAAAGATTTTCAATAAACGTACTAAAGAAAGCAAAATACAAAAAATATCCAACCGACCTGCCATCCGAAAGCAAACTTGAAAATGTGAGACACTACTAGCTTCAAATCTATTGCAAGATTTTTTTATCAACTACTCGAATTTATTTTTTCCATCGACTCTAGTAATTATTATGATCCTTGTTGTGTTTTTTTCTTTTGTTAAAAGGCTTTGATTCTTCTTGTTAGCTAACCGGTCTTACATTATAGATTCTTATTGGTAACAAGAGTATCATTTTTAAGTTGTGGTCGTAGAAATTTGGCTACATAACTTCACTCTTCAAGAGTTTTTTTTTTCTTTTTTTTTTTGAACTTTACTCTTCAAGATGTTACACGTCAATTCTACAATTTCTACAATAAAACATGATACGCTAATCGGATGTTGAACGGAAGAAATTCTAAAAGCAAGGACTCATTTTTTGTTTGCCCTAATGTTAGGTAGCTATTCCATCTGAGAAGAAAACAAATATCAGGCATCTACTATTCTAATTCTTATTTATATTTGTCATTGTGATATTAAAACAAAAGTAAAAAAAAAATGATTTGGACACGTCGCTTGTCATTTGCGGTAGTGATCATATAACTAGATCACTATCTTAGAGCATCTAGATATCTTACTGAGATATCCTCTAATTAAAATAAAATAAAAAAATAAAAAGAATGAGAGAAAATGAGAAAGAATCTTATTTGAGAGATTTGAGAGACTTAAGTCTCTTACTTAGAACTCCTCTCTCCACTTATTGCTTTCTAATTGATTAATTTCTTATTTTAAAATTTAAAAAATAAAATATATTTAAATTATATCAAAATATTAATAAATTAATGTTTAGATATTTTTTTGGGTATCTACACCGTTGAAAATACCCTTAGATTCAAATTGCATATGTATGCTATTATTGAGAAAATTAAATTATGATCGAGAATAATATTACTAGACATGTTGTTTTGATGTGAATGTACAATGTCTGAGAGGCATGTGTTACACAATAAGTATTATCTAATTGATCTATTTTTCTGATCAAACAGAACACTACCCGACAGTAATTTACACAGCTTGATTTACAAGTAGTTTTCAACCGCAAATTTTTCGCTGAATCTTTTAAGAACTTTTCTTCTTAACTCATTGATTAACCGGATAAAAAAATGGATCATCTGATCTGGATTAATTTAGTAAGAACGGTTAAATATGATCTTATCTGTTATATAATGAATATCATTTTTTCTATTTAAAAATATTTTTTATAATTAACATATCGTTTTCTTATCATTTTGTTTCTAAGAATTTTTACTACTTCATGCGAACAACATACAAATTATTTTGTTCGAAAAAGATTTCGTTACATGCATGGGATTGGGATCATGTTTTAAAGATGAAATAATGAGAAACTTTCATGATTTTTAAGTTTATAGTATGATTGAAATCTGATGGTATAGTTATGGTTTTTAATGATAATATATGTTTTTTTTTATTCAATGGTTATAATCCAACTTTTAATAATCAATAATTATATTAATAAAGTTTAGTAATATTTTGTTAACTTTTACTAGTCAAATTGATTTTCTTATAGTTAAATGAAACACTATATGTAGTTGTGTTTGATTGCATAGATATATTAGAAAAAATTGTGAAATTTGTTTGGATATAAATATTAAGATTAGAAAATTAAGATATTTCTATCTTTAATGAAATTTTGTTTGTTCTTAATTACAATATCAAATTATATAATAACTTATACTTAAAAATCATTTTGAAATATACTTCTAATATAATTTAATAGGATGTAATATTTTAGTGAAAAAATAGTGGAGCCGAAATAACGGCACTAGTGATTAATATATCAAAAATTTGTATGTAAGGTTGACTTAATTTCTTACATTCTAAGTAATCGGTAAATTTCTCGAGCAATGGAAGGACGTGTATCATAAGAGAAGGCTCACCAATTTTCCCGCCGGATTCGGCTCCCTCTAATTAAGGGTTTGCATTATAAAAAAAAGAAATTGATATGACACACTAAAAATATTACCTTCATGTATATATATATATATATATATAATTAAATATTCACCTAATTTTGCATTACCGAAGTCAGATCAATTATATTATATATTATTGATCTGGTCCATTACCAAAGTTTGATCGTTAAGAGTAAAAGTCATGTTGCATTTGAAGTACCGTTCAACTCTTATTTTCAGTTTGAACTTTGGACCTACAGCATTTTCAAAAATACCAAATGTTAACATTTTATTTTATTTTCCTTAACAAATTAAATATATATATATATATATATATATATATATATATATAATTCAACTCTCATGTCCAGTTTGGAGTTAAAGCATTTTGAAAAATACCAAGCGTTTACATTTTAATTGGTTTCGTAGAAGATTTTTGGTATATTCACGATCACGGGTTGTTTTATTTATTTTTCGTCGAAATACGGGTTGTTTTATTATTATTGAGAAATCGTCTATTAGAAGGTAATAATACTATATTAAAAAAACGCAGTTAGATCACTTATTAGGAGCGGATATTTGTATGGTGTTTTCCAATAATTTTTGTAACGTTTATGTCAGGATATACTTCTCTTTAAAAGAAACTGAAAAACTTAAATCCAAGCCGAACAAACTTCGGACTACACATCATTATTTTTCTAATTACTTTAATATTTCAATGAATAAAATAATATTTAAATTTGCTTGTGGCACAGTACATATAATTTTTTTTATTTTTTTTGGCAAAGAACATATAAATATATGTACAGCTATTTTAGAGACAGTGATATAGGATCCACCATGAGCATAATTATTAAAGATCCAGCGCATTAATAGGTTTCCCGATCAGGAATAGACACAAGCCTCAAGGATAGGCCTTTCAATTTTATCACATGATCACATCCATATTCCATAGTATAGCATGATTGTTATTTTCATAACTCATATTGATTTAATATTAGTTTGGTTTTAATAAAACATTAGTAAAAGTTGTTTTCAATATATATAGAAGAACGAGATGATGATTAAGTCCATTAAACTGATGATTTGCTATTTAATGATTTTAATATACCACCTTAATATATCAGACTATATTATCGAATATACTATCTTTACCAAGATTTTATTATAATTAAAGTCACCTACAAAAATGAAATTAAGATGGTGGCGTCGTGTGCGTGTGTGGTGTGTGTATCTGTGGATGTACAACTTCCAATAATTACAAGAAACATAGGATACATAATGACAAAACTGAGTTTTGTCTACACCTCAATAATTGTGGCAGTCTCTGAAATAAATCCAAGATTTTCCGAAACATCAACAAATGAGTTTTGTTCGAAGTTCACTGTGTCTTCGGTTTCATCTTCATCATTAATGGACCCCTTCCATACTCCCATCAATTGTTTTCTGTTTTCCTAATATATAGACGTGTATATATCTATCTATATATATAATTTCATCAAGCTTTTTATCTTTCTTTTTTCTTAAATAATTTGGAATTCAAATATAACGTCAAAATTCTTGGCATCAAACTAATTCCTAAAGAGCAAAGACAAATTATACCTTCACCATCATATGAGGTTGAGTGGATAGTTGAACCTATGTAAACTTAAAATATATATATAGGCACCTAAAAATAGATTAAATTGCTAGCTAGCAAAGTGTAAACTAAATTGGGACATGTAATTGGATTAATTCTCGTAGTATGCTCTGTAATACAGAAGATTAGAGCAAATCACCCTTATTCTTCGACAGCTCCTTTAGCTGGCAGGTACGGAGAATAATTTTTCTTCGAATCAATTTTCCTCTTAGAGATTGGGCCTCAAATCTCAATGAACTCCAATCACACTTTCCTAGAGAATCTACTCCAACCTTGATTTTTCTAGCTTGGCAATCAAGATTTACTTTATGTGTACGGAACGTAACTATCACAAATATAATGAATATAAGCCCGTTGACTCGATCTTGTCTCTTATCAGTAGCATAGTGAAAAAACATGACTTCAAGTCTGAGGCTTCAATCAGCCAATCCTTGCATCAGAAATCATCCTAGTTTTGGTTTCAGTGGCTTGTGACTTGATACCCAAATGTTCGCCACATTTTTCTTCTTATTTGTTCCAACCATGAGCTCCACGTCTCTCGGTTTACAATTGCTTCGTGAGCTTTACTCATATTTTCTACTAAACAGAAGGAGATGGGCTGTTTGCTATTTCAGAAAGTTCGAATTTTTTTGGACCGATTATAATCATCCCATAGTAAAATTTTGCATTTCCTCACGTATATACCAACACAATTTTTAGAAATTGGAATGTTACTATCATCACCACTCAAAGAACGTAAAATCGTTTCTGCAGATTAAGACTACTATCCCCGCCAATGTTTAGCTTTGGGATCATCATAACCTGCAAATCTGCAATTTGGATACCGGTTATTATGAATACATTACCAGTTTGAACTATTTTATTATATTGATGTATATTATATATATATATATGCTATCAGCATCTTATTCTTATGTATAGTTGACCAGTTAATTATTGATTGTTAACCCTTTATCATAAAATAAAATAAAATAAAATATCGATTGTTATTTGGTACGCATACATTCTTACATATATATTAGAAGTTTATTATCTCTAACGTTTTAAATAAATTGGCCTCTCGTCACTGATATATATATATATATATATATGCCACAATGGCATGTTAATTAATCTTTAAAATATATTATATAACTAATTTTCCTTTATATTAAGAGTTATATATGTATACTCTTGCATGCTCGTTTACAACTTTACATCATGCTTTGCCAATCCCTTTTCCTTAGAATTTTATATCAAATCAGGAAAAAATGTTTGACATATATATTAATTAGGGTCCATATGGCTATAGCCTATAGAGGATCACAACGACCACTTAAAGTAAAATAGATATATCATATATTTCCCTAATATATCGCATATAATATAGATTTTACTCAAGAAACGTAATTTAGTCATCGCTAGCTAATACTAATTGTTGGCAGAAAAAAAAACACAATTACTATAAATAAATATATTAACATTCTTATGGTTTTCCCAGTAATGTTTTTAATAAAAAAAGCATCTAGGCTAGCTGAGATTCATACTAATCTTGAAATATGTTATCACCTAATTAAACCTTTAGCTAAATCTAACAATACAGACAAATGAAAGCGGTTATTAAAACAAGAAGAATGAAAATGAAAAGTACGAAGTAATCTAGATCCAAATTATCTATACATTCGGAATTTACTGAAAAGTACGAAGTAATATTCTAGACAACTGATCTATATATTCGGAATTTACTGAATACTTATGTAAAAGTTAACAATATCCAAATGAGAACGGTTATTAAAACAAGAAGAAAAAAGAAGGGGAAAAGGGGGAAAAGTTTGGGTTGTTTTCCTTAAGTAGATAACAACGAAACCAAAAAGAATATTAGATAATAGTGTCCCATGAGACACCTCACAACTAAGATTTCTTGTGACTTTGGTTTTTCTTGAAACTTCCCACCATAACTAACTGCATATATTACACAAGCATGGACCCAAATAATCTTACAATATTGTAAGAAACTCTTACCCTGTCATCGTCCTTCTTTGCATGTTATATATAATTCAATTTCCATACATCATTTAAGATAATTTCTCCACAACTATAAATATATAGATAATTAAACCTATATATGTATCTACACACACCCCTCTCCCTCTCCCTCCTCTTCCTCCTTTGCTATTAAGCTTTTCTTTGAACCTTTATCAGCCCAATATTGGTAGTAATCTCCTAAAGATTTCTTACACTTACACATATATATTAATTCTACAGTTTTATTCACAAAATGGGTTTGAAAGATATTGGGTCCAAATTGCCACCGGGGTTTCGGTTTCATCCAAGTGATGAAGAGTTGGTTTGCCATTATCTTTGCAATAAGATTAGGGCCAAATCTGACCATGGTGATGTTGAGGATGATGAAGTTGAAGAAGCCTTGAAGGGTGCTACTGATCTTGTGGAGATTGACTTGCATATTTGTGAGCCATGGCAACTTCCTGGTAAGATATTGAATTAATATTTCTGATATCTAATTATATCTGAATTTGTGATTGCTAATTATATGTTATTTGAGTGTATATATATATATATGTATGTATATGCCTTTTCCACTCCTGGCTTTTTGGTGGGTTTCATATTGCTTTCGTAAAGATTCTTGAAACTCCCCATTAAGAAAATATTCTTGAAATTAACTGAACATAAAGAAGAACACAGATTCTTGAAATCAGATTTTTTTCCCCGAGTCCGTTCATCAGTATTATAATGTTATTTTAATATAGCACGCATAGATGCATGTGTATCCCGTGCCAATACTTATAAAGATTATACATATACAGGTTTATGATATGTTTGTTTGAAACTTCAAACCCAATCTTCTTATTCTTAATTCTAATTAAGAAGGAGCTCATCTAAAAAAATCTAAGAAGGAACTTAAAGATCAAGTATCTTTGATTGTATATCAACTGAAAGGGGTGATGTGTAGTTTGTTCACATAAATTCTATATTCTAGACTGATTAGTTAATCAAGATTATAATTGCATTAATAATAGTAAAGACATTCTCTGGAGTGTTATAATTAGTTGAGATATATGCATGCTAGTTTTTTTTTTAATAAAATGTTCTCGATTAATTCTAAATTAAAAAAATGGAGGTTTATGTGTGTGTGTGTGTATGATTATAGTGATTGCCATTTGTGTATGTGGTTCCTTTTTAATTTTGATACCTTGAGAAATTAAGTTTTTCAAAAGGGGACCGAGAATCCTGTCTTTTTTTTTCTTCTATACTTCATTTTTTTGTTGTCTTCGTAATTTTGACTTCTGGGGACTTTGTTAAAAAAGATAACTTTCCGAGTATAAAATTCAAAGTTAGTTAATTTGTTGCATTAAAGATCTTAATTAAAACGCGTGATAGAAAAATAAACAAACAAAGTAGGCTTTGTGTGTAAACACGAAAACCTTTTTTTGCCCCATATCACAAGCAACTTTAAAAGCTCAAGAAACCTTTAATTTCTTTCATGACCAACACGATCTTGTTGTAAATAGTCGAATTTATGTGTATATATATATATTATAATTCGACAAGCAAAATATACTATTTAGGTTTTAGGATATGGTTGATGATGATTATGTTTACGAAAAATAAATTGATGTCTATTAGTCTTCTTCTCAATTAAGGCAAAATAAAGGAATCTTTTTTTCTTAAGTAGTCGTCACATTATCTTCTTGATCATCTTCTATAAGGATAGAATTAATGCGAAACTGATGCGAGGAATGTTTGAGAGAGCAATAATTTCATCCGTTGAAGTCAAAATCGTAATTATTTTTTGCCAAAGCTAATAATACAATGTCTCACATCCTCCGTCTTGTCTACATCATCACAAGTCTTATATCATCACATTAACCTTTGACATATCATTGTTTATAAATGGAAAACTTATAAACCGAATACAAAAATCAATTTATACTGATCCACTTGATAAACAAATTTATCAGAAGATCGAGGGAGCAAAATAAAATAAAATCATTATTGTGCAATTTTTAAATAACAAAAATATCTAGATTTTCATTGGTTCTAGTTACCAATCCAAGCTTGGTTATATGATTATCCAGTCATTAAAAATAACCTATATTCAAAATTCTAATTATTTTTAGAATATTTCTTATTAATTAAAACTACTTTCTTTAACTTATTTAATTTTCTTTTTTAAAAAATTTAATTGCTTAAATAACTATAACTATTTAAAACATTCAATTGAGAAAATAAAATAAAATTATGAACTTTGGATATAATCTGATGACAATCTTTTTTGGTGTACTCTATATATATATATGTTTACACAACATATATATATATATAATGTATATAATACAATTATATTCTTACGAAATTTTCAGTTTAAATACTGTGATAGGTAATTATCTCAACAAAACACTCTTAAGATTATACTAATGATTTATATATTTGGTGGGTTATGTAAAGATGTAGCAAAGCTGAACGCAAAGGAATGGTACTTCTTCAGTTTCCGCGATAGAAAATATGCGACTGGATATCGCACAAACAGAGCGACAATAAGCGGATACTGGAAAGCAACAGGAAAAGATCGAACGGTGGTGGATCCACGTACAAGGCAATTGGTAGGGATGAGAAAAACTCTGGTCTTCTACAGGAACAGAGCACCAAACGGGATCAAAACTACTTGGATCATGCACGAGTTCCGTCTTGAATGTCCTAACACCCCACCTAAGGTACTTGATTATTCCCCAACAATTCTTTCTTCTCTCTTTCATACTACTAACCATTATTAGTAATCATCATTTCATTATTATTACGTCTTAATAAGCATAACTTGCAACGTGCCTAAACTCAAGACATGTGTCCATTCGTGGATGTCCCATGCATAGATATAGATACCAAATTTATGGTACCAGCGTATGGTCTTTTATGCCAAAACTATTATTTAAAAAAAAGGAGATAGTAGTGGGATTTTTTTCTATTAAATTGGGTGGGAAATCATAATAAGTTAGCTCACTAGATAGAAATTAATCATAAATCTTCAAAATTTGTCATAATACATTAATCCATCAAATTTATACACATGCATCTAATACATCAGAGATATGTATATTTTGCACGTCAAGAACATATATATACCATATATGATATATGTAGAATTTTTAACACGTGCACCGATCGAGATGGAACATAACAATTTTACTTTCGTTTAAATTGGTTACGTCCGTTTAAATTTACTAGACTTTGATATGCGAACATATAGACTTCAAACTCAAAGTTAATTAACAAATAAATGGATTAGTTAATATCTCTTATATATTACTAGCTAGTGTTTGGTATTTTCTCAAGTCCAATATTTTAGAATTCACTGAAGATCTCTGTGTATGTATATATGTATCTTATACACGCAGGATCGTTTATATTTTTTTGGGAGTCACATATCTAAACATTATTGTATGTGTATATGAGCGTATATGTGTGTATGTCATGGGACGAATGATGAGATGGCAGCTAGTACAAAGAATAACGAATATATTAGAAAAATACAAAAAAAAAATTAATGGGAGAAAGAAACAAAAGTGGCTTTATTGCGTGTTTGGTCATTCGCATGCACGAGACCGCACGTAACGTAACATCCCATGCATATTTATGCATATAGGTTTATATGTTTTTTTTTTAACAATGTCCTTTCGTTTTCTGTCGGTATGTGGACACAGGAAGACTGGGTCTTGTGCAGAGTGTTCAACAAAGGCAGAGACTCATCACTACAAGACAATAATTATAACAACAATGATTATCATACGCAAAGGTTTGAAACCAATGACGCTCCGGATCTTAATTACGTCCCTAATTACAACAATCAGTTACCAGCTTTACTATCATCCCCTCCACATCATCATCAACATGAGAAGTTGAAAATCCAAGTTTGTGATCAGTGGGAGCAGCTAATGAAGCAGCCTTCGAGGACCACCGACCATCCCTATCATCACCATTGTCATCATCAAACCATAACATGTGGTTGGGAGCAGATGATGATGGGTTCGCTGTCTTCGTCGTCGAGTCAAGGACCTGATCACGAGTCCTTGGTAAATTTGCTTTACGCCGACAACAACAACAGTGCCAATATCACTGATGATCAGAATTATGAGAAGATTTTGTTGTCATCAGACATGACGAGTTTGGAGCATGAGAAGACATGTATGGGATCATCATCGGATGGTGGTATGGTATCCGATCTTCACATGGAATGTGGTGGCTTGAGTTTTGAGACCGACAACCTCCTTGATTTCCATTGAAAATATACTATTCAAGGGTTTTACATATACAATAGTCGCCGATTTGTTGATTCGTGAAATATACAAACTATTATAGTTTATCTATAGATTTATCACATTATTATTATACATGTAAGTTGTGTGGCATTTGGGTATATATATAGGGTTTGTGATTCTAGGTTTTAGGAGGTTAATTGATATTAATTAGTGTGTTTTTAGTAATTTCCATTTTTTTCTTTTATATTATATGTGAAACCATTACTACATATGAATATTATAGTCATAAATATTCGTTTTCTTTGTTGTAAATATTAAATAACATCTTTTTACAAAAAAAATAAAAATAAATAACATCGTAGATGCTCACCACCGGTCATCTTTGATTCACATAATATATTATCTTTTTAGAGCGCTCGTATACTAATCCTCTATTCAAAAAATATTGTGTGATTCAACAATCTTATCTATAATATGACTACCATTTGTAGATTTACGAAACTAAGAAAAAAAGGACTTTTTATCAAAAAAAAAGGGGACTACTAAATCGAAGATGAGAGGAGCTAGAGACGAGAGTAAAAGAAGGCCAATTGGGAAGGCCCAAAAGTAATTGGCGAGTGGGCTACAATTTCTTAGTTTCGTTGATAAATTATGGAGTGTATCTGCTCGTGGCGTGTAGCTGCGAAGTTTGTGTAGAATGAAGTTTGGAGCTGTAAAGAAGCTATATGGATTTTTCTTAATTAGCTTAGATTTGGAAGCTAATTAATGAAAGAGAGAAGAATCTTGGAGTGCCTGGCTATTTCTGGTTAGGACACAGAATCAACCACTAGTTTCTTCTTTTTTTGGCACCTTAATCCAGCACTACTTTTCACTTAAAATCAAAAAGATTTCCCGAGAGACAGAGAGTAAATTAAATTCAAAGTAGTGTAGATTGCATTTATGTAATGAAGATTGATACACGTTTTATCAAAAAAGAAAACATATGATACACGCTAAAAGAAAAAGGGAAAAAGAAAAGATTTTGGATGTTCCGTGGAAACAAAGAAAATTTCCATTTCCGTCGTAAACAAACCAAAACAAGAGAGGCCATTTCATTTCAACACCTTTTGCCTATATTAAAGGCGTCTTTGATAATTTTATCACACACTAAACTAGATGAGGCCGGTTCCAAAACTAGTTTCAACAAAATTAAAAGCATTAGAAAAACACTTTCTTTGTCGAACCCACTGCACAAAAAAAATGGCGCAAAATTAAATATGATATATGTAACTCGAAACTTCCCTTTTATTTATGAGAAGAAAGTGTTATTATACAAGTGTAGTGCCGCAGAGACTTGGTTTACAGGTACACTAAAAGGTAGAGTGACATGATTAGAAACTAACCATATACTTTATTAGGATAAAGAAAAAAAAGTTTTACTTAAGCCTCGACAATCTCCTCGATCAACTGTTGTCGCCCACCTCTAGCTTCAGTCAAAGTGGTCTCAAGCGTGTTGAGCTTGATCTTTCTAGCTTCCTCGAGGGAGACTTGGAAACCATTTGATATGACCTCTAATGGCAATGCCCTGAAGGCCGAGGTTCGACCGGCTAAAGTGCTGATCATCGCGTTAGCGTTCGTCTTGAAAGAGATCCACTCGAACTTGTTTCCGCGGGATATGGCGGCGTATGCAAACCCTTGTGGTATGACCACAAGCTGTCCCTTCTGCACCTGCTGGTCCAACACGTTTTGTCCGTTGTCGTTAACCACTTGGATCCTTGCTTCTCCTCCAGTGCAGTACAAGATCTCGTTTGCGTTCATGTTGTATTTTGGAAGTACCATCGCATTCTGCAACATTGTTAAACCATGTATATAGTTAAAGAATATATATGTGTCTTTATACACATGTATTAAATTTATTTTCATTGAAAATGTGTCTATATTTAATTTATATTAAAGGAAAATTGTACTTACACGGCGGATAAGGCCACGAGTGGCGCTGAGTCTGATATGCTCCAAGATGGGCAAGGTGAAGCTGTTGACGCTGGTCACACGACCAAGGTTGGGCTTGTACACGTCGGCACGGGCTGGGTCATCAATGTTCTCGTGTGTCCTCATGCTGCAGATAGTCTCCTCAAGGCCATTGCCATGTGGGACTTGTGGTGGGCCACGTGGGTGTCTCCACTTCTCGCTCTCGTAGGACTGTCTCAGAGGCGGCGTTGCGACCTGGAAAGGTCCCTTGACATGAACAATGTTTCCTCGGCTGACGTCTGGGTTCTTAAGTTCCTCAGCCAACTTAATGTCGATTTTCAATGACTGAGCTAGGAAATGTGTGTCGAACCCGCTAAACATGTTTCTTTGTGGTTGCTGTTGCTGCGAGCCGCCCTGTTGGTTGTTCCCGGCCAACAAGAACGCCTATAGCACATAATAAACAAATGCAAAACATGTAAATTAGTTAAACTTATATGATAGATCTTCTAACAGTGTGTGTGTGTTTGTGTATGCATGATTACTCTAGGGTTGCGGTCGAGTTGGTTTTGGTAATTGGCAACGTCGAGAAGGAAGATGATAACAAGTGGCTGGTCTCCGGAGTTGTAGATCCAATGGGCAGACCCTGGGGTATTGGCGAAGACGTCTCCATGTCGGACATGTTCCACCTTCTGGTGCATGTCACGGAATCCTTGTTGTTGTTGCTCCTGTCCTTGTCGTCCCTGTCCTTCCCATGGCTGTCCTTGTTGTCCTTGTTGTCCCTGTCCTTCCCATGGCTGTCCTTGTTGTCCTTGCTGTCCCTGTCCTTCCCATGGCTGTCGTCCTTGTTGTCCTTGCTGTCCTTGGAACGGCTGCGAGTCCATGTAGGTCTCCGCACATCCAGGGACTACTCTTCCGCTAATACCCATTCCTGTAAATTATTTTGATATAGGAAGAGAATGAATAAGATATCGTACGGTCAATCGATTGTAGCTTCACCAATTAGAACGTGATATATATATATATATATATATATATATATATATATATATATATGTATTACTAGGAAGGATTACTATGTGTGTGTGCATAAAATAAAATATACCTTGAACGACGTACGAAATTTTCGGGGAACTGAAGAAGGTGGGCAAGTAGAGACCGCCTTGTTCGATTATAAGACGAGCGACGGAAACACCAGCACATCGAAGCTGAGGATTGTTGTTATCAAAGAACTCGATCTGACCGGCCTCACTCTTGATAGTTTCGGTGGGTTCAAGAACGTCTAAGTTGTCGAGGTTACACGCGTTCTTCAGCTGTGGAGGAACCCCTAGTGACTGCCTTGCAAGGCAGCCATTAAGGACGAGGAGAACACCCAACGTTGCGACGAGGAGATCAGCTAGCTTAACCATTTTCTTTTTGTTGTTGTTGTGAGAGATGGATGAAGAGAAACGTCGACTTAGTAGGAGTATATATATTGTCGAGTGAGTATAAGATTTGTGCCACTTAGGATTGGGTTTGCATGTGGTTATGAGTCTATGCTCTTCACACGTCACTCGATGAGCTTAAGCAAGTGTCTCCTGATGTTCCTGCGCGTAGCACTCTCTCCGCATATGTCAAAATACGACAAAAACAAATTTATCTATCTCACTTTTAGGTTCATGTTTGTTATTCATTTTAGAAAAACTCTACTAGCTATTTATCTTTTATATATCATCGTCTTATAATCTGTTAAACCTTGATATATAATTGATTTTAAAACGGAAGATGAGAATCTAATTTTAACAATTAAGTAATTAACACGTTTTAACTACATCACTAGTGTCCTGTAATAAATATATGCCGTTGTGATCGACGATGTGACGAGATACGTACAGCCAAAATCTTGTACTAAAATAAACAAATAAAGGAGTTTATAAAAAACAAGGGTAAAGAAGGTGACGCGGCGACACTAGGCGGGTTTGTTTCGTTTTATCTGCTGCGACTTGACTCGACAACTGTTCGGTTGCATGTTTAGCCGCGACGACATGTGTACGATATTCTGTAAATGGGCTTGTCAAAACTAAGCCCAATAAAGTACTTATTTACCATCAAGCCCATCTAAAAGCATCTGATTAACCATAACGTGGGCCCAAAGTTCTTTCTAAACGAAAAATGCGAGACCGTCCCATTTCTCCAATAGAAGTGAGAGCTTAAACCCTAAACCCCTTTCTCACGATCTTCTTCTCCTCTCTACTAGCAGAGTTTGAAGGTACGCTTCTGTCCATTTTTGTTCTGTATGTGTTTTTG